>SNQN01003336.1:36234-62355 GCA_008642245.1 Bassia scoparia | reverse complement strand
CCACCACCCCTCACCGCCACCATCCCATAGCTACACACTCACAACCGCCGCGAAACCCCAGCAACGACCCACCCAAGACCACGCCCACCGCCGCGAAACCACAACAACGACCACCAAACGACCCACCCATGACCACACCCGCCGCAAAACCCACTAGCACACACCTGACCCAGCCACGACCACGCCCACCGCACAACCTAGCAGTCAGAGGAGAGAGAGGGAAAGAGAGGAGGAGAGAGAGAAAGAGAGGAGGCAGAGTGAGATTGAGAAAGATGAGAGAAAGAGAGAATGAGAGATTATGAGTTTTGAGTTTAAAAAAAAAGGAAAACAATAAAATTAAATGTAATTTTAACCTGTTGTACAGGTTGCAGGTAACCGGGTACAATTTTGGAAGATCCACCTAAAAGGTCGGATTATTTTGAAATAATCCAAATGTGGGTTTATTTTTGGAAGACCCACCAAAGGTGGGATTATACCTGTTAATTTTTCCTTTTTTAAATTAGGATTCTTTCTTGATCTACATTAATTGTTCTTATAAATTATAATTTGTAATATTACAGCACTTAGGGTTATAGGGCTTTTGACTTGATCAATTATTGAGTTGTTGCAATTGATTATTTGAATGATTATTACTAATTGATCTCGAATTGTTGAATGTGAGGATAACTACTGATTATTAATATTATTATGATTTACTACTATTTGGACAATTATTAGTGATCAACTAATATTTGGACGCTTATCAATAATGTGAGTTTGTGAATTTTTTAGCACATAAATTATACTCAAATGTGATGATAATTGATAGCCTTTGAACTTTGAGTTAATGGAAAGCTTTGAACTATCATTTAGTTTTATTACGGTTAGAAGTCCGCAGAGATTATACCAAATCGTGGGGTCGAAACAGATTCACCTAAGTACCCATGGATTGTTTAACGAAAGAGGGGTTATGTGATAGTTTTCTAGACTGTGTTACAGCAGGTTCTGCTAGAAATTTCATGGCTTTAAAAGGTTAATTTCATGGGTTGCTTACTACAAATTGTCATGGCTACTAGAATTACATCATTAAGTTTTGTTTTCTAAGAAGGAAGCTACTAGTTTTGCATGTTTTTCTAGTCTTTTAGTTACAAGTAAAATAACTGCTAGGTCGTTAATGAGGTTTTCCCCCTTTATATCTTGGTCAAAAAGTAGGAAGTGATCCTGATATTGTTTTAAGTAACACTAAAAGAAACACCAAAAGTCCTAATGTGAAACATAATATGATTGTGAGAAAGGCAAACTGAGAAGATAGATCTAGGTTTTAACTACTACATTTTGATTTTCAGCAACAAGATGTAGTAGCTAATCTGTGGTGTGAATCGAAACTAGAAGTTTCTATTGGGAACTATTTTCTATGTTGAGCATATAGAGTATATGACAAATTTGGGCACGTTCTGCATGGAATATAATTGTGAATTTTTGTATAAGATTAAATTGAATAATCTTATCAAATATATTTGAAACAACTTAAATTGATTTGTATAGCTAATTCTCCTGATAATGTACTTCTATACCCATTCTAACTTGATTAGAATGATTGTATCAGACGTGATGATGGGAGATATAACCTTTCTTAATTGATATACAAACCTACTAAGTGTTCTATCTCAGAGTGGCAGGAAGGGACCATATGTGGATAGCCTTGATTGTGCATCTGTAACTAGATTGTTGTGTATGATCTTGGTAATTGGAGCACTACGAGGTGCAGGACCTCGTACCTGCTTTGAAGCGGCTGTTGTTGTTGCAGTACTACTTTACTACACGTAAACCGAGGTAGCAGTCGCTTGCTACTGCAGAGAGGCGTTGTTTCTGTTGTCCTATAATATTTGGCCCAAAACCCAGAGCAACTGCATGCTGCTGCGTGGCTGCTACTACAATTGTTGTTCATTCTACTGTAGACATCAAAGAAGATATGAAATGAAGGCTCGTCATTTTCTTCCTAACTAGATTTAAATATTTTAATTCTCATGTGCAATATTAATAAATAAAGACTAATTTATTATTTGAAGTGTAGGGTGGCTTATTGGTGTTAAGATGAAAGCTCGTGATTCGTGGGTTATGACTCGTGACGAGCATAAGTTATGACGGTCTTAATATGATGATCTAAGTCATATTACTTTTAGTGGTGTATTTAGAAATAATATGAAATGAGTACTCATAATTTCTAATGTATATTTTTACATGGAATACAAGAATGTGCATATAATACGTTCTAAATATAATGCCAAAACTGTCATGTCCCAATAATGATGTCGTTTTATTTAGCTTTTTATGAATGCAATTGTAATTTTATATATTTTTAATAAAATTTAAATATTGTTTTCTCATTGCAATTTAAAATTTAACAAATGATGTTTGCAAAATAGAATCAATGTATTGTATAAACAGGGAGTTTCTATGACAATGTAAATGTTATCTAATAATATTTTGTAGCAAAAAGAATTAGTTAGCGGCAATAACAATTGTGGCTAGAGGTTGTTAGTCAGGGAAACTTAGTTGAAAACATATATTTTTTGGCACGTGAGATTTTGTGGCAATGCATATTTTTAGCTAGAATAATATTGGTAGCAAAAGCAATAAGGCTAGCCACGGTAACACTTTGGCAAGAGGTTTGATAGGCATGGGAAAATTGTGGCAAATTTAAATTACAAAGAGAGATTTTTGTAGCAATTTTTTTAGCCACAATAATTATATGTAGCAAAGAATTAGTTAGCCACAACAAAAGATTGTGGCAGAGAGGTTATTAGCCATGGGAGCACTCATGGCAAGCTTATTTGTTAGCCACGGGGATACATGTGCATAAAAATCATTTTTGCACAGCGCTTAGTTTTCCCCGTGGCAAATCTTAGCACGGCTACTTGTGTGCACATGATTTTTTTTTTTTTTTGAGAATTCCGTGCTAAACTAAATAGCCACGAGAATTTTTAACTTGTGCACGATTCTTAGTGTGGCACAAAATGCAATTTTGTTTTAGTGAATTATATTTGATGTTCTAAAAATTAGTCATCATGTTCTACAAATATTATAGATGTTTTACAATAGATTTCTCTCTCCTCCCTCACCTCCAACACCCACACACCATGGCAGGCCACAACCAACCACGCAGCAAGCCGTCCCACACCGATCCACTGCACAAGTCGTCCACCACATCACACGTACCCTCCTAACCACACCACCATAAAAACTAACCGTACTAACAACACACCATTAACCAAACACGAGCCAACGCACACACCGAACCACAAACCCGAGCACCACCGAACACACCATAACACAACCGCACAAATTGCCAAATGAACAAACCTAATTGAACCACCAACCAACCCACTCAACCTCAGCGCAAACTCATTCCACCGTACGAAACTTCAATCGAACCCACCCCAAACTAACAAACCTAAATCGAACCAGCCCCAAATGACAAAACCTGAACGCGACGTGTGAGGGGGGCGGGGCTAAGTGCTTCGAGCTTGGCGGTGGGGTTAGTGTAGTGGTGGTGCGGCAGTAGGTGTTGGGTGGTGGAGTAAAATGGCTTGTGGTGGAGTTCGAGATGTGAGGATGAGGAGAGAAAATTAAGATGGACATCGCGTCGGAGGGGTCTTGGCGGTGGTGGATCGATGTGATGGTTACGTTATGGACTGGCGGTGTGGCAAAAACATGTGGTGGTTGCAGTGAGGAGGAGAGAGAAAGGGTGAGGGATGGAGAGAGGACGAAGAAAGGGTGAGGGTTCGAGGATGAGAGGATTGAGAAAAAATGAGTAAAAAAAGAATGGTTAGGATTTTTTTTGGGATATATGGATGGTTGAGATAGTTGAGAAGGGTGAGGGTTCAAATTTCTAACAAACTAAAAAAAAAAAAAAAAAAACGGGTAATTGTTTTAATATAAATAATAATTCGATAGTTGTTTTCAAAAATGAAAAAACTGGGTAGTTGTCGACAATTTGCCAAAAACATATTACAACTCATGACTCAGTACGGAGTATGTTTGCTATTAGCTACTGTTAGCGTGTGATTTCATGTATGCCAACACTTATTAATTAGGACACTAGACTCCAACATCACATTCATCTCACCGAAAAAAAACATCACAATCAATCCAAATAATTCAATCATCCACAACTTTTTTGAAACTCAATTTATAGAAATAATATACTAAATTAATCATGATAACATGTGAAAAATACTTAGGGTCATCATATTATTTAATTACGTCACTGCACATCCTCACAAGTTGATTCAACGAGCTCTATAAATTGAGCATCCAGCAAACACCAATATGCACCCCCAAAAAATAATTAAACAAGCACCATAATACCACCCTTCATTTGTTATATTATATAGCCATGAATAATATTTTCCTTTAAACTCAGAAACTTTGGAAGATGAGGTTTTCACAAGCCGTAAA
Source organism: Bassia scoparia (assembly GCA_008642245.1). Taxonomy (NCBI): domain Eukaryota; kingdom Viridiplantae; phylum Streptophyta; class Magnoliopsida; order Caryophyllales; family Amaranthaceae; genus Bassia; species Bassia scoparia. The sequence goes on along the minus strand of SNQN01003336.1, from coordinate 57,915 downwards.
TTACATAGCGAATTACTATGAGAACGTACACACGTACCCGGTTCGATCACGGGTCAAACCAGGCTATCTCCAAGGGATGATACCTGGAGATGCACCCAAAATGCCACAATCACTAGAAGAGATACTTGAAGATGTACATACAAAAATAGTTCCTGGTTTAACTCATTGGCAAAGCCCTAATTTCTTTGCATATTACCCTGCCACTGCTAGTAATGCTGCTTTGGTGGGGGAGCTACTTTGCTCTGGGCTCAATGTGGTCGGTTTTAATTGGATTTCGTCCCCGGCTGCCACCGAGCTCGAAGCCATAGTCATGGATTGGATAGGAAAGTTGCTTGAACTCCCTCAAGATTTTCTTTTCTCGCATGGTGGTGGTGGTGTCATACATGGTACGTTAAATTCATCGTACGTTAGGTTATGCTAATATATTCTTTATCAAATTATTATCCTCCTCGATAATTTGAGGGAATTGATGCAGGCATTCCTAATTCCCGTATTTATTTATGGACACTTAACAGAAAATAAACGGTATGAAGAAAATTGCTTAAGAAGAGTGTTTTTATCATTTTCCACAGAAGTGATTATAAAACTAATACATGTATGCAACATTTAGGATTCTAAAAAAAAAGAAAAATTATCAAACCTATGTAAGTACATTATCTAGCACAACACGACATTTTTAGGGATGAGTAGTTAATTTAATAATTTATATAAATTGCTCGGAGATTAACTATTAGAGCAATAAATTTACACATACATATTATTTTCAGACTTTGATCAAATGATATTTTATTATCTACTGTCCCAAAAATGAACACGTGMTTTTTTTTWAAAATCTATGATCTATAAAAAAATATCTAAAAGGACAACAAGTATTTCGCACATGAATAGTAACTAGAATATTGGGAAAAAGAAAATATAATTGTTACAATACATAACTWAGGGAAATTTCTAATCCATATAAAATATGGATTTAAAGAGGATATATAGTGTCCCGTKAAAAAAAAAGAGGATATAAAGTGACAAATCGGAGAATATTTGACACTTTAGTACATATTTCACATGGGTAAACTCAACTATTATGAGGGGAAAATCACAATTTTGCCACTATATATCCCTTTTAAATCCATATCTTATATGTACTAGATACTCCCCCATAACTAATGATGTACTTAGGGCCTATTCACATTAACTTATTTTCAGTTCAGCTCCATTTAGTTCAGTTCTTAACCAAATTTCTCTCTCTCATAAAATATTCAATTCAGTTCAATTCAGTTGATTTCAGTTAATGTGAACACGCCCTCAGTACYAAATAATAATAAATATAAACCGACCGCGTACTATATTACCGTAGTACAGTACTCAATCTACGAGTATAAGTGTATAACTAACTAAGAGTAACAAGTCTACAAAAATATTCTATTTGTGTAAATTAGACAGTGAATGTTTTTAGAAATTTTTTAAAATTACAACATCTCAAAACTGTACACTAGACATATAGGTGGGACGAGTCAAATAAAAAAGCAAAGATAAATCTTAGTTAAGCTGATGTTGATACAATGATGTGATGAAATTCATAATTGTCATGAGTGGTGGCCTGATGGGGCTAAGGTGGAATTTATCTCATAATCGCCCATCCGTGCCCCGCCTCATCCCATCTCCACTTCTGTCCACCTCACCATTATCTGTACAATCTCATATATATTCATACAACTTGTATTTTAAACATTTGAAATTATTTTTATATTTAATATATTTTTTTACAACTTTTGAAAAAGTTTAATATTTGTATTATTAATGTCGATTTGAAATTTTAACTAGTACAAAAATATTTGATGTCGATTTAGGGCAAAGATTTAATGGGGATGGGTAGCACCAAGTGTGGGGATTTAACCGTGAGAATAGATACTCATGTGAGTGGTGGGTGAGGATAATTTTTCAAATGAATTGGTGATGAGGTAGGTACGACAAAGATGAAATTCTAACCCATGGATTATGAGGATAAAAAAAAACATGCCAGGGGTGGGGATAGAAAAGCAAAATCCGCCATGCATTCCCTAAGTTGCATCCATGAGCCCGTTAATTTTCTCTCTTATCAATTTTATCACTCTATTTTTCTATGTTGCAACTTGCAACTATTTGGAACGGAAGAGGTAACCACGTAAGATACTTTACAGGTAGTACATGTGAAGCAGTTGTGTGCACTCTAGCAGCTGCAAGAGATGAAGCATTGAAGATTCACGGTGAAGATAAGATCACAAAATTTGTGGTGTATTCATCTGATCAAACTCATTTCACCTTCCAAAAGGCTGCTAAACTTGTTGGAATTCCTCCTCGAAATTTTAGACTACTTCCAACTTCGTCTCATACTGATTTTGCATTATCTCTAATGTTTTTGCGGGAAGCAATTGGGGTCGATATATCAAAAGGATTGTGCTCTTTATATTTGTGCTACCATTGGCGCAACTGCGTCCGGTGCTGTTGATCCCATACATGGCCTTGCCCAAGTTGCTCAGAGTTTCGCGCTTGGCTTCATGTTGACGCTGCCTTTGCAGGTATATACGACATGTTCCTTTAGACTTATTTCTTTCACTTCAAATAATTTTAGACATTTTTAGTTATTATTCAATTCAATTAAGTACAATTCAATTCATTTCAATAGTAACAAAAGGAGATTGTACTCCTATCTTGGGATAAATTAAAGATCGAGTAGCGCGCAAGAAGCTAAAGATGATATATCATGAACCAACCATTAATTAAATTCTATTAAGTTAAGTACAACTTAATTCATTTCAATTCGTGTGTTTTTTTTACTAACCATTGATTTCATCAACAGGAAGTGCTTGTATATGCCCGAATATAGACATTGTATGAACGGAGTAGAATTAGCAACTCAGTTAGCTTGAATCCACACAAATGGCTCCTAACCAATATGGATTGCACTTGCTTGTGGCTCAAAAATCCCAAGATACTCGTAGACTCTCTTTCCACTAACCCGGAAATCCTCAAAATAAGGATACGGAGTTGGGGGATGTAATAGACTACAAGGATTGGCAAATTGCCCTAAGTAGACGCTTTCGAGCCCTCAAAGTTTGGATTGTCTTACGTCGATACGGTTCAAATTACCTGATGTCTCATATTAGAAGCGACATAGCATTGGCTCAATATTTCGAATCATTGATTAAAAATGACAAGGATGAGAGATTTGAACTGGCGTGCCCCGAAAATTTTCATTGGTGTGCTTTAGATTGAAGCCGGTTGGTAGAGATGGAAACGCGATCGTGATAAATAAGAAGTTGCTAGAAGCAATCAACTCAAGGGACAAGCTTACATGACTCATGCAATTATAGGAGGCACATTTGCAGTACGTTGTGCTATTGGTGGCTCATTAACTCAGAAGTGCCATATTGATAACCTTTGGAATTTGATTCAAGAGAACTGAGATCATCCTAATGAAAATGTACATGTAAATTTACTAGCTGCGACTGTAATTAATTATTCTCTTACTGTTATTTAAGATAAGGTTTTCTACATTTCAATGCTTTTTCATTTTCAAAGGCTTCAAGGAATTAAGCTAATAGTATGGTGATTATTAATTGTATATTTGCATGAAAAACTCATTAATTTTGCCTTTAATTTCTATTTAATTGTATAGTTAATCTATTTTAAATAGATTAAATTCATGTATTTTGGATTTGATTAATAAAATTCCAAGCATTAATTTCAATTATTGGACAATTTTTCAATATGTGTCGTTTCAAATTAATTATTGTACTTGATTATTTAATCCTTCACATGTTATACATACGTAAGTACAACAACTAATTTATTTAAACGGAGGACTATTAATATATAAAAATCTAAAACAAACAAAAAGAGCATGCATTTTTCACGTTGAGGTAAAATAATAATAAATCCCTACAAACTCTACAAAGCTTAGGAATAAACAATTAAACATGATGCGTGTACGCATAATATGAGATGAGCTGAGGTATTTATAACACTTTGAGAAAATCATTTTTATTTATAAATAAACCCTATTATCTGATTTTATTTTATTTTTAATTTTATTTATATTTAGTTGATATCAACAAATTTGACAAACGCAACTACATACCTATGTAGTTTGTACTATAATTTTATCGTTTATACTGTCATATGTTTGAGGTTGTCTGCAAATTTGATTGTGTCACACCATGGAATTGAAGGTAGAGCTAAAGAGAGATTTATGATGTAAAACATATTCAATAGACAACAAGATAGAGAGACACACGAATAAATAAGATGACGGGGGTACTCAACTTTCAATGATTCATCAAATATTTAATTAATAATGAATTTGTTGCTTAACATGTGTCGTTAGACACACATTATTAGAAAATCTGTAAAACGAAAAGAAAACTAAGTAACGGGGGTATGTAATTGATAATTAAATATTATGTATTTAAAGCAATACTTTTTTATAAACATCGTTTGCAAAACAGCCACAAAAATTAAGCCTTTTGTTATACAATCAACGGTCCATTGAAAAGTCACAAAAAGCATCGGAATAGTTGCATAACCACTTACTCGTATAAAACTAATACTATGATTAGATAACAAAGGATCAATAAAAGAAAAGGAATGGGAGAAGAAAAAGAGCGAGATATAAAAATATAAGTTTTATTTTCTCAACATATATCTCTAAATTTGAAAGGATTGAACTTACAAGAGAGGAAAAATGGACTAACCCGGCGGGAAATTAATTGATTCATTTCCGAGATGAACCAATATGCACTTATCTCCTGTCATTTTGATAATTTTTGTGATTTATTTGTCTATTTTGTTCACTACATACATGTGATACTTAAAAAAGTTTGACTAAATTACAATAATGACATGAGATGAGTGTTTTTGGTTCATCTCGGATGAACCTGTTAGTGCTCTAATCTGGCCTCCCACTCCATCCCCTTTTTTCCTTTAAATCTATTCCAAACAAAAGAATTACTAAGCTAGTACGGAGTATCTCTTCACTTCTCCATTTTCTTTATCCGAACTTTAAAAAGATTGAAAGTTACCATATATTGTACGAGTAATTGATATCAGTACGGCGCAAGTACTCTTACAAAACTATAAATTCATAATAATGGATTCATGCAACTAACACTTGGTAGACCGTTTCGTCTCATTCGTTTCTACCATAATGGTTTCAACTACAAACAATAATTACGATTAAGCGTGTATACGAAAATTCAGTACAACAACATTCGGTAGAGTATATATATTATTTATTTATTCTAGAGACCGATTATTAGCTTAACCTCTTTTTGGTTGAGATGAACTAATAAGGTATCAAAAAGCTAATTCAAGAAGGTTATGAGTTGAATCTCGTTCAACAGTCATCTCCATCAGACTATATATTACCGTGGTTGAAATGGCTCCACTATTAACATTAGATCATGGCCTGAGTTCGAATCTCATCCAACTCACATCTCCATTGGATTATATATTATTCCCGTGGTTGAGTGGTCCATAGATCACATTTTTTTAATTTATTCCAAGTGTAAAGAAGAGTATAAAATTTTTTTTTTAGAGTCAAATGTTGATGGTATTTAAGAGTGTTGCAAAAACTTATACTTCCTCGTCTCGCAATTCTCGTAACACTTGTTCATTTTATCTTTTACAATTATATATTTGATTTATTTTAATTTTTTTTTTTTTTGTAATTGTCAAGATGATTATTAGCTAAGATGTCATTGACTCGCTGATTGCATAGCTCATATTGGCAAATTAAAGCATGATTTGTGCAAGTTTATACATTAATTAACACAGTACATGTTATTTTACTCGTATAAGATATATTTTTAAATTAAAAAGGGTAATTGTTATTTTATGTGTATCATATTTGCTATCCTAACAGCCTGTTTGATTTTAATATTCCCATCCCATATAAATGTGGGAGTTTTGTGTTTTTGCCAAATGCTAATTACGAAATAGCCCATCTCAGATCATGCACTTTTATTACATCATGCCATTATATGCTCTCCCCCTCTTGCCTTTTTACCTGACTTCATTCATTTAGAACGCCATTTCATCTCGTCTTCTCTCTCATCCACATCCATATTCATCTCCTCTTTTCTCTCAGTTATCGATACTTCATTGTTGCATCTGTTTTTCGTGGTTAAGCTTGAGTGATGGGCTTACGTTCTGGAGTGGTGCTCAGTTTTCGGGGGTTTGCTTTGAGAATTATTGTTGCGACCCATGCACCCATTTGGTTGTTTGGGACGGGATGCTTCATCGACGGGAGCGTCGTGGCATGAGGTTAGCTTGTTCTTCGCATTGTTGTTTGATTTTGTGGGTGTTCGATTGTTTGATTTATGGTTTTAGTTTGATTTAATATTAGGTTTTCGTTGTTGATTTTTGGGATTTGGGTTTTGGAAATGGTGGTTCTGGGATTGTTTGCTGTGTTTGGGTTGGGTTGTTTGTTTTTTTGTTTAAGATCTTCCTTTGTTGGGTTCGATTTAACAATAATAAAAACTTTGTGTTCTGATCCACTTACACTACTATAAAAATTGGATAGGCACCAGTTTTAAGAGACCGGTGGTGTATGAAAACCGGTCTCTTAAGTTAAGAGACCGGAATTCATGAAAACCGGTCTCTAGATGGATCTAAGGAAACCGGTATTAATAACACATCTCTTAAATTGGGATGTTTTGTTCTGGGGACCCACAAATTCAACAAATTCCACACGTACACACTTACTACCCATTCACTACACATCTCCCTCATTTATATATCCTTGTCCTACATTATACCATCACGGCACAATACACTCCACACACTTCATTTTTTTCGTTTTTTCTCTCCTTTCTGTCTTTTTCTCTCTCCTCTTTTCTCTAATTATCTCATTCATTCATTCATTCATTCATCATTCATTCAATTTCTCTATGTTAGTTCTTCATTTTTTTTATGTCATTAACCAAAGGAATTTACTCGTTGTCTAGAGTGCTCGTTCTTCGCAAATATGTAACAGGAGGATAGTTGGGTTATAGAATAATTTCGTAATGGCGTGAGTCGTCCCGTTACTTTAGTTTAAGTGTTTTCTGGAGTTTCAACCATCAGAAGCGCTTTCTATTAGATTCAATGTTTTGAACTTCTAAATTTTATTATACAAACAAAAACTCAGTGTCCTTTCCCCTTTACTGTGTTTTTGCTCATTTCAAGTATCCTAGTAGGAATTTGGTCCCACATTTCTATCTAATTTTATTCGTTGGAATCCGAATTTGTTTTGTTAATCCGCATTTGGTGCTTTGTCCTCCCGAAATTAACGTCATTCTGTTAAGCAAACTTGCTGAATCTCTCTATTAGTTTGAGTTTCCTGTTTACTGCCTATCATTTTTTTGGTTTTCTTGATTTTTGGCCGTGATTTGTGGGTTAATCATTGTTGTTTACATTGAATTTAGCTTCCTATCCGTGATTTGGTTTTTAACAACCATCAAAGCTTCTTTCTGATAAATTCTTAGTTGTTTGAAACAAGGATGATCAGATCTTAATTGTTTCTCACTTAGCGGTATTGCCTTGGCTGGATTTCGATACTTGAATCAGTTTTGATGCCCGTGGTTTCTGTTCTGTTTAGTAAGTTTGTCATGCGGTTTCAAAAATCAAGCTTCTTTTAAAAGATCCTGTTAATATGAAATTTCTTTTTAAAAATGAAAAAATCAGTTTTAATGAACCTATCCTGCGTGTTCTCATTTCTCCAGATCTAGTCGACATTAATGTTTGTGGTATATGCTTGATTTTATTTACGTGTTGGATACAGAAAGAGTCCGCTTTTTTTTCTTCTCATATTCCTATCTCAGTTTGTTTGATTTTTATCGTTTCGATCTTCATTGGAACATTCTTCTTTTTTCTAATCTACGGCATATAGAAACATATGAAGGTGGTTTTCCCACTCGGTGCATATAGAGTGGGCTATTAAAACTAATGACAAGAAAATGAAATGCTTTTGGCCGCGGATCCGAGATGCCTATGGTTTTAGACATTCAGTGCTGTGCAATGAATAATTACATCAACCTATCTTGAATGATAATTGTTAGTTCATTGTACTTCATGTGTTGTAATTGTCCTTAGTTGTTTTCGTAGAAATTGATATTCGATTGTGGGCATGGCAAATATAAAACAGTTGTGAATATGTTAGATGTGAGGATTGTGTTATAGCTCTATCAGTAAATCTTGAGTGAGATTTGTACTTTTTATTGGTTTTCGTTCATATGATGTATGGAGTTTTTTTTAATGGACGACCGACGAGGAGATTGTGAGTATATATTGAATTTAACTAATTTATAGAAGTAATTAATTTTTTTGTTTATCATGAAACCTTATAGTGTAATACAGAGTAAATCCTATTTATATCGCTAAGTAAACAAGTACACCTTCGAGAAATGTGAAGAAGGAGATCCTTCGCAATCATACCACTTTCAATGTATTTTTTTAATTTAAATATGAAAAATAAGCTTAAGGAGATCCGGTTTAGCTAAAATAACCGCGTTTCTTGTATGGTCAAAGGAGACCGTTATCTGGGATAATAAAAGACACGAGCCACATTAATAATGATGATAATCAAAAAATCCGTTGTAGTCCTATCACTCGAGTCTCATTTAAATTCAAATGAATAAGAACCGCAGAATAAGAAAATCACGTTCTCATCTACCACTCAAGAGCCCTTACTAATAGCTACAGACCGGTATGTGGAATCAGGTCTCTTTGGACAACCATACACTAAACTCGGTCTCAATGACTATTTTGTAAGTAAGATGATATGTGCAGTTTAGTGGCTTCCGATTTGATTTATACTGTTGATTTGCGTCTTGTGCTATTGCTTGATTTTTTTTTTTATGACTTTACTGGTTTGTGTATTTAATTATCCTTAGAGATTTGCATCGCTTAAGTTCTAATATTTAAGGGGGTCCTTCTATAATAGCGGTTTCAGTTCTTCTTGGCGGTTCAATGCAATTGCGGTTTCGATTTAATTTATATTCATGGTTCATTTTTGGTTCACTTGTTTCCATTTTATTTAGTAAGGGGCGTATGAGAAGAGCCAATTGATGACGGGGACATAAACCGAAAAGTCACCTGTAAGGTTATATTTAACGATGAAGTTTATTGATTTTGTGTTCGTCTATAGATGAAAGTGGCTATTAATGCTGCATCTTATTGATGTAAATGTTCCCAATCCATTATAGGTAAAAAATGCATTCAATTTGATGGTTATCAGACGGAGGTTATTGGTCACTATAGGAGTTGGAATATAAGCGAATTTATTTTGTGTTCTTCACAGTGTGTTGTTCTGAATCTCTCATCGCAATTCCATACAATTTAATGAGCTTATACATCATAAATAAATATTGTAATGATCAAGTCTACAAAAATGAGAAACCCAATAGAAACCAAAATTAATGCAACTGCAATTAATAGATGCTCATAGTACCTCTCTAGTCTAATATTTCAGGGTACCACAATCACAACTAGGAGATATACGCTGAACTGACATAGCATAAATCTCCCACAAGTCGAGCGACACACACGGAAAATTCACCTGGAACCTCACGGTACTAGAATCAGGTAGTATTAGCTAAAGAAGGCTAAGGGGCTCTTCCTTGTTCTTGACAAACTCATTTACACTGATGATTATATTATTATCATAAGTTGTCTTGCTTGCTACAGAACGTGTTTTGTGAATTGAGCATATTTCTCTTGTTGCACAAATAGTTGATTGATGCTTAATATTTGAATTAGCGGACTATTATGAGAAAATTATCAAGTCTGTACATAAATTATTAGATGATTGTCTGTTATAATGCACACCTCTAGCAAATTGTCAATGCACACCAATACATAATTCTGTTCTAACATCAGTAGCCATAGCTTACGCAATACAACTAAGATTACTAGTTAGCGATATCATTTGCTCTTGAGTAGAATTTATTTTATCTTTCTTCACATTGTCGTAGAATTGGAAGATAATTTCTGCAAATAACTTCAATTTGCTGAATATATTTGATAGAGAATTAAACCTACCCCCAATAGAAAGTGTACGCCAATAAATATGGTGTCAGGACATATACTCGTCAACAATATAATCCTTGTTATATTATGTATGCTTAATATTTTCAATATGGTCTTGTGCAAGGTGTTTCGATTATAGCAAGCCATTATTTATAAATCATTACTAATGTAAAGGATTTATTTCAGATTCTATTGTGGTTTTTTGCATTAATACATATGGCTGCTTAGTTCTTGTCTTGCAAGTTTCCTTCCTTTCCTTTTGGTTTTTGGCATGCGGAAACAAGAAGAACCTTAGCATTCACTGAATAGTGTTATTATTCTTCGATTTGCAAGGACATTTATGAATTCTATTCATTTCTTTTAAAAATAAAATGAAATTAAAGCTTGGTTTTAGATAAGTGTTTGTAAAAGGGGAAGGCACCTAATACAGGGCCTTTGCTTTCTTCTTTATTTTTTGGGCTTGTATTACAGGCTGTAGCCAAGCCCGTTTTTTTTCTATCTTTGTAATCGTGTAGTAATGTAGTTGTCTGTTAGTTGTATTAGGTTTCACCTCTTGTTATATATATACCTTATTACTACTTGTACAGCGGCCGCAGCAATACAACAGTCATTTACATGTGTTCATCATCTTTCAAGATTACAATTTCAGTATTGCTCTTCCATGGTTATTCCAGAGACACCAGGTTGGCTCATCATCTAAATACACATTCCAAAAACGCAATTTGCTGATTCAAAATCATCCATGTTAACAAACCAGCCAAAGTGAAGATAATCATTGCCAGCAAACAGAAACCACAGTCCGCACTATTGATTTCACTAGCCCACTCTATATTGGCATCCGAGTGAAAACACCTTCATTGTTTCAGAGAAACTTCAAGGAGTGTCAAACTATGTTGGTTGGAAGAGATCTGTTGAAATAGGCACTCACTAGTAAGAAGGAGCTCGGATTCCATTACTGGGTCTGTCTGTGAGAGAATTCTGCAGGAAGAGAGGAAGCAAGAATTGTGGGACACTTGCCAACAACTGCTAGTATCTCCTGGCTCATAGCTTCATTGAGGTGATGTCAATTAAGAGGTCAGTGCTTTACGTTCACCCAGCACAAAGACATAGGAAGCACCTGGAAAAGAGGTTCACTGTGAGTTCAGGACAACAAGTACAGCTTAGTCAAGGCCATGTATGATAACAAAGCAAGAGGGAATGTCAGTGAATGAGTATACACTAAGCTCTATTGTTTGTGGGAAGAGCTTGAAAATCTCAACAACTATTCCTCCCATTGCAAGCCTCAACTAGGAAACAACAGCTACATCAAATGCAGTCAATCACCCAAAAGGAAGAACAAAAAACTCTTCCAGTTCCTGATGGGACCTTGATGAAGAGTATAGGCCCTCAGATAAGCAATTATTGATGCAATTTCACCTCTTGCCAACTGTTGGAGAGTGCTTGCTCAAGTCTGCAGAGCAGGAGAGGCTCATAGAGCTTATGGCTTAACAACTCTGATGATGTGAGTGAGAGTGCTGCAATGAAACACAAAGTCAATCAAACAAATTTCCCAACCAAGGTTGTGAGGTCAGAAGGGAAAAGAATGATGAAGAATGTAGAAGCCTTTGGCCAAGAGAGGGTCATGGAGCTGAGAGCACTGCTGTGACAGTTGTGGGATATCCCAAGGGACATCTGTTGGCCCAGATGAGGAAATAGGATTGCAAAAGAGGGGAAAAAGGAAAGCCTATAACACTGACTGGGCAGAACATAAGTTGGGAAAGTGAGAAATGGGAATTAAAGAGATGCCAGCAAATGCCTATAAGTCAAGGAAGATGGCTCTGGGTCAAAGTGGACATGCCCTTCACGCCCACCAGCAAACTAGAACATTGTGAAGCTCATTCCAGGCCAGGGTTCAGGAGGTCAAACAAAGGAGAAAATGATTTCAGATGGAGAATAGAAACTTCTTTCTCAGTATGCTACTTGTTGTTACATAAAAGAATATTTTGAATGAATGGATAATGGATTCAGGGCTTTTGATCACATGGTGTCTTGATAAAGCTCATGTCAACATTAAGAAAATGAAAACAAACTTAAAATCAGACTTCCTGATGGAAAGTCAGTTGAAATCACTCATATAGGTGATATCACATGAAAGAACTCCATGCATACTTAGACAATTGGTTGCAATGTACCACTTTTAAGCATTAAATCTTCTGTCCAAAGCAAGCTTGTGAGAGATGCAGGTTGTGAGTACATTTTTATCCTGATAAGTGATTATTCAGAATTGTCACTCAAAGAAGGGTTTAAAGGTGTGGGAGTGCTGGTTGATGGGGACTGTACTATCTGTAATGTGAACAAAACACAAGAGAAGCAGACAAGATTGTGTATATGAAGGAAGCAGAAAGTTTTAATAATGTAAGGTGAGGAACAAATTTGAAATGTGGAATTGATTAAGGGATGCCAGCATTTTGTAACAATGGTGTTAAAGACAAAAAATTGTTGTCAAAATTTTGTGTTTTGTGGCATAATCGATTGGGCATGCTCCTATAGAGAAAATCAAAATCACAGGTTGCAATTGGGGAAACCCCACTTATTACCTAGTAACTTGAATGAAGTGTGTCTTGACATGTCCTATGCTAGAATTTGTTAAACTTCCATATGAACGTGAACAGGATCATGCAGAATGCCTTTGAATTGTCATTTGATACATGGGGTCCTTATAGGATTCAAACAGGGCAGGTTACATTATTTTCTTAACAAATGGGATGATTTTGCACCAGGCAACATGGTATATTCTCCATTGAAGCAGAAAAAATCCATGCGTAAATTGTACTGAAAATGTTCTAAAAAATTAGTGAAAAATCAGTTTATCATTGAGTATTCAAAACTCTGAGGTCAGATGAATGCACCAGAATTGAAGGAAGGAGAAGCAAAGAAGTGTATTCAGGAATTGGGAATATTCATCAAACATCTGTCCGTGAACTAGACCACAAACAAAATGGTGCGAAAGAGAAAGAAAGCACATGAATATTCTTGAGATGGCTAGAGCCCTCAGGTTTGCAAGCTGGTCTTCCTGTGAAATAGCGTGGATGACTGGGGAAAGTGTACTCACCTCAGTTGTACCTCATAACACACTGCCTAACACCATCATAGGACAGTGAAGTCCATATGAGAAACTTTTGGGAAAGAAACCAGATTACAAATTCTTGGGGAAAGCATTTGGATGTTAGCAATAGCTACGCTAATCCAGACAAGGATAAGGATAAATTCAAAACCAAAGAGGCATACCTACAGTGTTCATTGGATATCCTGCAAATCAAAAGGAATAAGTTCGATGGGATTTATCACAAAGCAGATATTTACATCAGAATGTGAAGTTTTATTGAACATGTGTTTTCCTATCATCAGAGAAACAGCAGTGCATTTTTCAATCCACACCAGTTCAGGTTACATATTGAGCAGATTGAGATCGATCACCTTGTGATACTCCTCTATATTGTAAATGAAAGAACTGGTCTCAGCTGCAAAGAACAGGCAGATACACCAGTTCAATTCCGATCAGAATTGCACCAGATGCTGTGCAAAACAACCACCTCAGCAGGGATGATTACTGCTGCATGTAGTGATTGGAAAAATCAATCTGGCTCCTTAAAGATCCACAAGAAATAAGTAAACCTCATTGGATGCAAGATTTTCTAGGTGTCAAGTTGATCCAGGACACAGCTAATCACTCAGGCATCTCATGCATCTAATGTAGCAATGTGTGGAAATTAAATCCTAAATTCTCCAGCATTCTGGCACACACAGAAGCTATCGAAGGATCTCAAGCAAACTTTTAAAGCTGCTATCACTCAAGAAAAGAGGGTGAAACAATGAACTTAGAAAATTGTCAGCTCTTTAATGACAACAATACTTGGGCCATTGTTGATCTGCCTCCAGGCTAAGAAAGCATAGCGCACAAAATGGATTTCAGAACCAAATTTAACTCGGATGAACATTGAGAGAAGAGAAGGCAAGATGTTGAAACTTTACGATCATGTGCTTGGAAACAGACAAAGCGAAAGGAATTGATTTTGAGCCAAACTTTGACTCCCTGTTGGCCAAAATGACTTACAGTAAGGTCATTGTGGCTGTTGCAGCCATGGAGGGATGGCATGTTAGTCAAATGGATGTTAAAAATGCCTTCCTTCATGGGGATTGTTAGAAGACGTTTATATCAAGATCCTTGCAGAGGTATGTAGGACCTGGCAAACAGATACTTGTGGAGACAGGGGGAGCAACCCTTATCCAGCACCAAAATCCCACCAAGGTTTGTAAGTTAAACAAATCCGTGTATGGATTGAAACAAGCACCTAGACAGTGGTTCTCAAAGGTCTGGCACTTCTAAGTGATGGCATCATCCAATCTAAAGCAGATTCCTCATTAATTCATCAAGAGAAAGCATTCAAAGTTGTGCAATCACTTCTGGGATATGTAGATGATCTATTGGTTGCTGAAATGACATGACACTCATATGTGAAGCTAAAAGTTTCCTACAATCTCAGTTCCACATGAAAGACTTGGGAAAATTTAAGCATTTTCTGAGGAATGTGAAGCACATAGGGATGAAAATGGGATTCTATTCTCCTGCACAAAGAAAATATGACTTCTGATTTGCTAAGGGAATTTAATCGGAAGCAGGCAAAACCACTCAGCTGGCCATTTGCGATTCTAAAATTCAAGCTCAACCACTCATGATACTGGTACCCCATTGCCTTCAGCAACTGCATTTCAACATCTCATGGCAAATTAATCTATTTGACTGTCACCAGGCCTGATATTGCCTATTTTCAGTTATGTTCTTAGCCAATTTCATGCAAGCTCCTACCTCTGCACATTATGCAAGCTGCCAAAAGAAGCTCCATATTTGAGGCAAACTCCTGGTCAAGGCATTCTTTTGGCAAAGCAACTCTTACTGCTGTGTTAACAGCCCATTACTCTATAGCTGAATGGGGAAGCTTCCATCACCAGGAAGTCTACTACTGATTTTGTGTTCTTCTAGGCAACCCCTCGGTCCTAGAAAACCAAAAAACAACCAGTGGTGGCTCGTCAATAGCTGAAAGCTTGAGTATCGAGCCATGGCTTTGGCTACATGTGAGCGTCACTTTTGTTAAATCAACTGCATCAAGGATTTTGGGTTTTCAGTGTTTACACCCAGTAGGCTTCAAATGTGAATAATCAGGCTGCTCTTTCTATTGATGTATCCTGTTCATCATAACCGACTAAACATGTGGAAATTGATTGCCACTTTGTCCGAGACAAGTGTCAACACAGGCACCATCAAACCTGTTCATGTTCCTTTCCAAGGATCAGTGGCTGTATATCCTAACTAAAAGGGCTTCAGTTGCTCAACATCAATACTTGCCAACCAAACTGGGACTTCACTCTCCTCCTTCCCCAGTTTGAGGGGGAGTGTTGTAAAAGGAAGCACCTAATACAGGGGCCTTTGCTTTCTTCTTTATTTCTTTGCGGCTGTATACAGGCGCAGCCCTAAGCCATTTTCTTCTATCTTTGTAATCTTGTAGTTAATGTGTTGTCTGTTTAGGTTACTAGGTTTCACCCTTCTTTGTTAATACTATATACCCTTATTTACTACTTGTACAGCGCGGCCGCAGCAATTACAACACATTTTACCATGTTTCATCATCTTCAAGATTAACAATTTCAGTATGCTCTTCAGTGTTTCAACATTTACAAATGGGTGGGCTCAATCTCATAGCTTCATGTAGATAAATGCTAATAAAGTATAGACCTTTTGTTTCTAGCGAGTAATTTGAATGTGTGATAAAATTGTTGGCATTTGTCTAAAGTTGACTAGAGTTTCAAATTTCCATTCTCTTTCATGATATGATACTTTGGAGAGAGAATGCCGCCACATGGTCTAACTTGTGTACTTATTATTTACTGATAGGGAATGGTCTATCTTCCCAACAGAAGACATCTTTTCTTGAAAAATTCATCGGATAATGCTAAGTCTCAAGAGAAGAAAGAGTTTTATGCTTTTGTTATTTAGTCTTGGCAACAATGCATTGACAATGTATTGGATGCTCTTAATAGGCTATGACATGGGTGAGTTTAAATCTATTTCAATCATTTTTTGCCATTCTCACCAATTAATATTTCTTTTAATGGAGTGTTCTAAATAAAATCAAGACAAAATCAGGCCTTTATTTCATTAGATATTTAAGAAAACTCAATTAATAATATTGTATTAGGCTCACGAGCTGATCAGTTTGTTTTAGGGATGTAGTTAAAGCTGATGCCTTACATGTTGCAGTTTAGAAAGGAGTAATATAATGCTAAAAAAATCAGTAGCTGGGCAAGCCTTTTCCATCAATCATTTAGGTGAAGTCCTGAGTGAGTGTTCTCTTATATAAATCATTTTTTGTATTTTCATCTGGTGATTGATATCGTGGTTTGTTTTTGGGTTATGATTTTGCTTTTGGTGAATTGTAAAATTTGTACTTGTGTTATATCTTGAATTAAGGTATGTGTATGTCTGTAAATCATATTATAAAGCTTGAGTCTTTATTTTACTATTACAGGAAGCATGGAAAACACAATGAGGATATATGGGCATCTTCAGTTTGGGACTTGTGCTGATTCTTGCTGTTATAAATCTTATTTCGCATTCAAAATTGGAGATTCATGCCTTTGTTATTTTGATATCTTTTGATAAAAGTTTGAATTTTTGTTTGAAGAAAATGGTTTTCGCCCTTGTGTGAGTGATAATCTGTTTCTTAATTGGATTATGATATTGCTACAAATGCTTGCTAATTTTTGTTACTGCTTACTTTGAACTGATTTGTATTAAAATTTATATATTGCCGTATGTTATTATCTGCATGCATTTGATGTGTTCCTACATAAGTGTGTACATGTTAAAAGGCATTAAATGATTGAATTAGTTATGTATTAATTTGGGTTTATATGATGGATGATAAAATGTAAAGGCCGGGATGATGATGTATGTTCCTACTAAGTTTAAAAAGAATGTGACCAATTATACTAGGCCAAGCATGCGTGATGCCATATGAGAGGGAATATATTCCAGGACTTATGTATGGGCCTCATTCTTTCATAAATACTTCAGAGGGACGGGAGGAGCTCGAGATGACCGGCGTAGTTCTAGAAAAATATGGTTGAAGCTGCAGTTGTGGCTAAAAATCCTGCATTTAATCTCCCCAAGTTTATATTCTGGAAACTCTCATATAGCCCTTAAATATTGAAACAATGAAGCATATTCTTGTTTAAAGTGTAGATGATGTAGGTTCATGCATTCTTATGGAGCATTCAACTGAAGCATATTGACATTGTTATATGAATGTAGTTTGCAATCTAATTCTATATTGATTGTAGGAATTAGAGTTTTGTTGTACAGACACTAAGTGGTGGTGAATAAAGCTTACACTTTTAGAGACATATTGACAATTGACATAGCAACTTTGTGTGATTTCCACTGAGTCTGCATAGGTGTCTTTCTGCTGGAAATTTTGCACAATAACCACAGCCTTGTGTTGCTATGCATATTTTGGCCATGATATTTCTTTTTTTACGTTTTGATTCCCTTTCTTATTTCTTTTCGATTTGAAGAAATGTCTATGTGCAAGTTATGGTGCCCAAAATTGCCGCTCAAAATTCGGTTTAATAAAAATAAGTTAATAAAAATTTTCAATTCATCTAGACCATGATGTTGCCCTCACAATTTCATATTTGACCAAGGTCTTTTCTCACAGATTTCAAATTTCCCGTATACTAAGGTCCTTTCTCACAACAAATTGCACTCTGTTCACAAAAGTCTCAAATTGTGCTCAAAATCCGGAAATCTTAAAAATAACTAAATAAAAATTTTCAATTTCATCAAGCTCAAATTTTGGCTCTTGTTTACCGTTAATTACACCTAGCTATACTTATGACGTTCCAATACTAAATTCTAGATATGCCACTTAATTATTGATTATTAGGAAAATTTGCCTGAAAACTATCCACTTTGTTTCAAAACTTTAGAAATAAAACTACCCACTATTTTTTATTAAAAATAAACTACCCACATTTTACAAAATTCATTGTAAAAACCACTACCCAAACTTTGGTTCAAAAGCAGTTTTTCCAGAGCAAAAAAAGTTTCCGGCGTGGTGCCACCTTTTCCCTCCAAAACTCCCCAGTTTGTTGCCAATTACTTTTTTAACCCCTAATTAAATTAATTAAGCTACCCTTTTTTAATTTACCAAAACCCACATCTAAATAATCACCTCTTCATCTCACTCCCCCCCTCACATCTAAAATTATCCCCTCCTCCTTTATCCCTCCTAGGCTTCCCCCTACCATGGCTACCACCTCTCCTCTTTCCATGAAGCACCAACACCTCATTCCACGACCACACGAGGGCCACGACCATCACACCTCCTTTCCTCCTCTGACCACCGCCCTCCTTCGACCCAAACCAACATGGACACTTCACCTCAACAACCCCCAACTACAAGGACGCTATCAGACGCATCACCCAACCAACACCAGCCACCAAAATTCACACATCTAACCACCACAATAGTTCGGATAAACCCAAAAAAATCAGCGACCAAAATTAGGCCCAAATTCACACCCTTAACCACCACAATCGCAATCGCCAATCTAGGTTTGGATTGCGCTGTTGCATG
Source organism: Bassia scoparia (assembly GCA_008642245.1). Taxonomy (NCBI): domain Eukaryota; kingdom Viridiplantae; phylum Streptophyta; class Magnoliopsida; order Caryophyllales; family Amaranthaceae; genus Bassia; species Bassia scoparia. Next base: position 39,199 of record SNQN01003336.1, on the reverse strand, counting down.
AATCACGAATTTTGGGGGACCACGAACAAACAAGTAGGAAGCAAACATCAGAAAATGCAGCAAATGTGGCAGCTAGTTAGCGCTATTTGAATTCGTGAATTGCGTTGGACGCTTCTTGAAATTTGGGGGAATTGATTGCTTGTTGAATTCGTTGAATTTGGGCTAGTAAACGACAATGACTTACACTAAACAATTCGTGAATTGGTGTTGAGTGGTTGTTGTATAGTTCGTTGTTGTGGTTGGTCGATGGCTGGTCATGAGCGAGAAGCTGCGGAGGAGGTGATTGGGTGCCATGAAAATCAGTGCGAGAATTGATGAAGAAGAAAAAACAATGAGGAATTTGGGCAAGAAGAAACAAAATCTATTAAGCAAAAAAAGATTCAAATTTTTTTGGAAGTTAAAATGGATGTTAAATGAGGAAAAATCAAATTTAAATAACTAATTCTAGTATGAGAGAGGGCCCCCACTCGACGGAAAACCGAAACAGCTCGGAACAACAGCTTAAATATGGCCTGAAACCAAAAGAGGTAGGGATTTCTAATGGTTTTGTAAATTGTGGGTAGTTATTTTTTAAAAAAAAATATGCTGGTATTTATTTCTAAACTTTTGGAAACAAGTAGGTAGTTTCCAAAAAAATTTTCCATTTATTATGATTCCAAAACTAAACAGTCGGTGCCAAGTAAAAATATAACAAGGTGGAAATGCGAATGTGCATGTATTTCAATTTTCATTAATATAACCGCAATTAAATCACAATAGAAATTCATATCCAATTCAAACCAATATATTTCTCAAAATTTTTAAAATAATGAAAATAATTATGTTCATAAATACATAAGCTAATGCCAATGTTTTAAAGTATTACAGCGTGGAACACGGCGCGCCAGTGTGCCACTAGCGTTTAGTAAAAAGAAAAGGGAGGAGAAAGGAAAAGAAGAGAAAGGAAAGGAAAAGAAAGAAAGAGAAAATAAGACTATTTTCTCTTTTTTTTTGTTCAAATGGTGAATGAAAAGGAATGCAAGGTTCGGAACTCAAGAGCATATGACATAGTTAAATGATGTTATTACCACTCAACCAACATCATTTAGTGTTAACAATTCATTTTAAAAAAATATGGTTTTACTATTGTTAAAGCACACTTAATATAACACTATTTAGTTTTTTTCAATGACTTCAACTTTAATTTTTTTATGATTTTAACCCACAATTTTTTTTAAAACAATTTTTGGAAGAGCTTTTAACCACTAATCTAGCGAAGTATTAGTTAGTTTTTTTTTGGTTTTGACGTAGATTAGTTTTGTTGTTTAACAATAATTTAATCAATTTCATCGCGTCCCTTATTCCTTTGAAGCACAAACAAAATAATACGTTAGATGTTTCTTATCTGCATGTTATATCGTATTTATAAGATTTTATTCTACATGATGAGTAGTGGAAAGAAAAAAAATCAAATAGCGCTGGAACAATTATGAAACAGAAGAAACATAAGTTATTTTCTCCTTTATTTCAGTTTCAAAATTACTCAATTATTTTTACGATCGCAGATTTCACTACATTGTACATCACCATATCACATATATAAAAAACAATTTGAATCAATGAAATCAACATAATAAAATAAAGGAAATCGTTATGACCCGGGCAACGCCGGACCAAAATACTAGTTAATTAAAGGAAAAGAAGGGAAGGAATTAAAATTAAATTTGTTTTTTCCTTCCTCCCAAATTCCCCCCAATTTTTGGAGGAAATGAAAGGAAAGAAATTGTAAGAAACTTTTTTGTCAATTCTTTCCGATTCTTCTTTTCCCGGTCGCCTTATTTTTTTAACCAAATTGACGAAAGTGTTAATTTCCTTCCACTTTTCTTTTCTTTCCCACCATTTCCTCCCTACCAAATTCTCTATTATTATAAGTTCAAGGAGAAGCAATGGTGTCCCCCTACCAGCAATGACATTATTCACCCTTTTGACAAAATAATGAAATAACATTTTTAAAACTCCCTCAATTTATTTACTTCCTATTAAATTTTATTTTCAATTAAAAGGAAAACAGTCTAGATTTACCAAATGTAACTACTACTTAAAAGGATAAAAACATTCATGCGTAAAACTAAATATTCCGATGATTGAAAACTAACACCAATTTTTCATAACCATTAAATTCAAAAGTGTCAAAGTTAATTATAAAATAAAAGTATTATACTCGTATTTATGTATTTTCCGAGTTTTAAGCACGCATAGCAGCCACTAAAAGAACTAGTAGGCTCTAAGGAAGAAATGAGATCATGTTTAGTGCGACAAAATAATAGAGTGTATTACCGCTTTTTTTAAAAAAAAATAAACGTATAGTAAGTGATTTGATTTGGAAAAAACCTTTACAAAGATATGCGCCATGACAACGTCCCAAATCTCTTACATTTGTATGTATTAAGTTTTTTTCTCTTCGTGTTTCTACAACTAAGTTTATAAGTCTCTCTTTGTTAATGAGAGGCTCTACCTAATAGGGTGGCTGTTGTTAGCATTTTCCCTGCATTGGGGACGGGTTTGGCTTTTTAGAGTCGTGTTGCGGAAGATGATTTTTGCCCAAGAAAGCATCTAATATATTGTGTAGTTGCTTATATCGTCAATATCTACAACACCTGGATAGGAAATTATTGTGAAAAAATGCAATGACATCGAAGAATTCAATATGATTTCACGTTTTGAAACCACCTTTGTGAAGATAGTATGGGGCGTGAATAGAAGCAATTTTAATTTAAGATTATTGTGACTAATAGTTTTTTGTTGTCTGTTTTTAGCTAGGTCTTTCTAAATTATGCTTTCCAATTATTTTTGATTAATCGATAAAAAAAAAAATTTAAATCTTATTTTATAAAACTTATTTTTTTAAAACCTAAAAAGGAAATCCCACTATTCACATTTTTTTCCCCTCCTAAATTTCCCTCCATTTTCCCCCTTAATCCTCTCC
>SNQN01003336.1:0-31923 GCA_008642245.1 Bassia scoparia | reverse complement strand
TAGTCATTGAGAATTAAATTAGATTAAGTCATTTATTATTATTTTAAGGTTTATAAGTGGTAATAAATTTTGAATTAGATTAGATGAAGGATATAACTAGAGTTATAATATTAATTATACATTTTAATGTTTAACAAATTGAGAATTAGCCAGTTCTTTTGTATTCTAAACTAATTTTTATAATTCAGCCTCCTCGTCACGGTGTTGGGAGAGGACTGTTTAGGCGTCAACCCGTGGAGGATGACTCTGGTCCACGACATCTGCGTTCGCGTGGCGTATCTGCATCCGTACGGAGGGACAGGCCAGGTCGAGATGTGCGACGAAAGTTTCATATGTCCAGTCACGATGAGGGTCAAGGCAGTGGCGATCAGGAGTTCCATGATGACGACGACCATCCTGATGATGATGTGGAGGATGATGTTGATGCCTTCGAAGCTGAAATTGTGCGTCAGTTGGAGACGGATACCGTTGGTTAGTGGCGGGTGTCTCAGGGTTCTAAAGGTCGATTTGTTGCTGGGGAAGGCGGCTATTAAACCACAAAGGCTCGTAAGGCTACAAAGGGTGCGAAGGGTAATGATGGGCGTGTCATTGCTGGTCCGGTTCCCGGTGGTCCTGATGACATCAGTTTGATTCCATTCATCAGCGGTCATGTTGCGCTCGAGATTTGGAATGGCAGTAATCCTAAGGTGTTGAGGTGTCATAACAGGTACACACTGGCCTACGAGCTGAAGAAGAATTGGATGCGAAATTTGAGTCGTTGATCGCAGCAGCTTATTCGTGAATCTGGGCTTTGGAAAGTCCCCTTTTGTGTCTTTGAATCTCTTGACTAGGCGCTCATAACGGCTTTCGTTGAGAGGTGGCATGCTGAGACAAACAGCTTCCACCTACCTTTCGGTGAGATGACTATTATGCTTCATGATGTGTATCAGATCCTCGGCCTTCACACTGAAGGTTCTCCTGTGGTGAAAGTGGTGAAATCGGGGGCCCTAACACAGTGGACATCTTCTATTCTTTAGCTTCTTAACACGACCAGTCTGACCGACACAGATATGACGAAGACTGCAGTTCGTTCTAAGATTGTTCTTCACCGCTGGCGTAAGGTGGACCATGACGAGGATACGCAGGTGGCTGCCATTTATTATCTTATAGTGGGTGGTCTCTTATTCACTGATAAGAGTTTGTCGAGGATGCAGAAACATGATTTCATCTTTGCAGATCAGATTGTTGCTTAGTCAGGTGTTTGTGGGGATCGACCACTCTAGCCTACTTGTACCGTCTATTGGGCATGGCTAGTCGTGCTAAGATATCTCAGATAGGCGGTTGTCTTACTCTACTACATGCATGGATATACGAGTACTTTCTGATGTTTAGGCCGCATCGAGACAGGCTTATGTTGGATTCTGGTACTCCGCATGCTATGATGTGGAATGTGTCTAGTGAGCCTAAGGGCAAGGACGAGCTTCGTCTCGCGGGATTGAAGCCCAAGATTGACTTGTTAATTGCTACTTCGGTATGTTTGATTTAACGTTTACTGTTTTTGTTTTTAGTATCATCTTAATTTGTAGTCTTGCTAACTTTCTTTCTTCACAGATTGATTGGTTGTCTTACGGCATAGATCCTGCGATAATGGTACCTAGGACTCTATACATGGGTACTATTGCTTGTTGTGACATCGTTAAGCCGTACAGGTCTATGCGTTGCCTTCGTTAGTTAGGTCGGCAATAGTGTATCCCCATCTCACCTATTCAGCCCGAGTCAGCTTCTAGACTAGCGAAAGGTCAATATAAGGTGGACCATGCAGCTGGAGCCCTCCTTTCGAGCTCGACCTCCTTTCCTCATGCGAACAGCTTGACGTTAGATCGTTATGCGCAGAACACCCCACCGAATTTGTATGCAGTGAGTGGTGATTACATGACTAGCTTGGTTCTTGCGTGTCTCACATCCACGTCTACTACAGTCCCCAAAGACTGGTCCGACGATTGCAGAGATGCCTCCGGTGACAGCTACAGAGGAGGTAATTTTATTTTTTGTTATTTATTTCATATGATTTTTTGTTATTCTTATTTTTGGTTGATTTTTACCGTTAATGTTTGTTGCAGTGGGTAAACTTATGGAAAGGCATAGTTGGTTCTTTGACGCTACACCAACATACTTGCAAGAGTAATGATCTTGTGTGCAAGAAGGCGTGTTCGGATGCAAATGAATTGTGTCGTAAATGGAGGTCTGCAATAGTCGAGAGCAGCCACAAATCGAAGAGGCGTCTGATGATTCTGATTCTGATTCGGATTCTGAATCCGAATCTCATTCTCATTCTAAATATCATATTGATTTGTAGTCTACTAATTATTTAATTTTTTGTTTTTGGACTTGGATTTTTTTTTTTTTTTTGTAGTATTTTGGACTTGGAGTTTTTATGTAGTATTTTGGACTTGGACTTTTTATGTATTTTGGTTTATAAACTTTGTGTTTCATATGCTAAATAAGCTGCAACATACATAATAATAAGGTTTGTCATACAAAATACCTATCATACTAGTAACTAATCATACAAAGTACCTATCATACTAGTAACTAATCATCGTCTAAGTTCACTTGCTGCTGACTCGGAGTGCGTTGCGTCAATCTATCCCAAAGGGCTCTCCTAGAAGCATACAGTTCATCCCAACCATTAACTGTTGCATCATGAAGATCTTCCCACAAAGGAGAGATAGGTGGAACTGGGAACCCATGTTACATGTGTAGCCGTATGTAGTGTCGGAAACTACCGAGGTGCGCAATGACTAACTCCATAGTTGGCCTAGTGTTATTACCACCAGTACTCAAAGGCAAAACAGTTACCGAGTAGTTTGGATCAGCATTTTCTTGGTTTACCGAGAAACATATGATTGTACATTTGTACTGATTTGCAATCGGGAATAGGTCTGCTACTACCTCCATGTGATGCTTTGGACCGCATGCACCTCCTTCCCAATTGATCCGGTCGACGGCTTGCCAAACGTGATCAATACCATAGATTTGACCATAAACGCCGACGTTCATCACCACAATTTCATTAGTTGTTCCTCGCCTCACAAAATCCCAGCTCTCCTGATCATGATGAATGGCATTCGCAACACAACGTAAACCACAATTTCCGTTACCCGTAACATCAAGCCAATCTTCAAGATACGGAAGAATGACGCCTGGTACTCTATCGATGTAAGGGAAAGTAGATGTGGTACCTAAAGTAACACACAATTTTAAAATTTTCAAAATAAAAATATCTAAAAAAACAAAATATTGAATTTTCGGAAATCTGTTTTTTGAATCTGATTCCGGTCCGAATTAATCCGATTATCCGAATTTCCGGATATCCGTAAAAACCGGATATTCGAATCCGATTTTGATGATTTATACATGCTTGATTAATTGTCTTATTGACTTGCATCTCCAATCACTATTTAATACAATAATAAAAAAAATATATATATTACAAGGCTACAAGCCAATAATATGTCATGCAAGGCTAGAAAAGTTCTCAAGTTCTAAAGTCTCAAATAGTCAAATCTCAAGTTCTCAACTCTAAAGGGGATSGGAAAGGAATTAAAGTATGCAAATTAAATATTACATAAGTTACCAATATCCATTAACAATTTAATATTACAATACAAAAGGGAAGGGCAAATAAATTACACCAAATACTAAATAATTCCAAAACATAATTCATCACTCCATAGTATCAATCGTTTCATCGATTATGATTTTCGGTTGCTCCATAGATAAATCTTTCAAGCCTACAAAGCATAATAAATTCAAAAGAGTTAACATTGTTACTTTATAACACAAGTGAAACTTGAAATAATAAGGGAATAATAATATTAGTAAAATAAATGAAACTAACCTTCTTCCATTTCTTCCAACATTTTCAAGTTATCTTCAATCACTAATGGTATTACTTCCAACATTTTCAATCACTAATATAAAAAATAGATTATAAATCAGATTATTATTATAAAACAGATTATACATAAAAAAACATATTATAAAAAACAGATTGTAATCTATTATAAAACAGATTATAAAACAAATTATACATAAAACAGATTCGTATTACCCAAACAGTTTTAATCACAATTCACAAGAATTTCATCATCATATTCATAAGAGATTATTATGCAGAACAGAATTGTTCTTCGACGGATTAATCTGATAATTGCTCCCACAAAATGCAGATGGTGGGCAGTCCAAACTACATGTGTCCTGAACTTCTTGCAGAATTACCATATGGCTAATTGGCTACAAATTAAATCTGATATATGGTCCTTAGGTACGTATAAAAAACAAAATAAACAAGTAGGAAGAAATGCAGAATATGGCAATGAACAAATCCAAATTCATAAGCATAATGAATATGAAGATAAAACACAGAATATGCAGAAATAAACATAATGAATTTAACGAATTAACGAATTACAGATTTAAACAACAATCCAAATTCATATAAACAAAGATTGATAAAAACAAAACGGATTTATACCAAAATTCATAAAAATACATAAGAAAATTCATAAGAAAATAAACAGATTTAAACAAAGATTTAAACAAAGATTCATATATAAAAATTCATAAGAAAATAATTAAATAGAATTACTTGTGAGTGAGCCGTGAGGTGAACGGAGATGAAGAATCGACGATGAACGGAGATGATGAACGACAACCAACGGAGATGATGAGTCGTGAGGGACGTGAGGTGAGAGATGGCTGAGAGTGAGAGTACGTGAGTGAGAGTAGGACGTGAGGTTAGGGTTTGATTCGTGAGAGTCAGAGTACTGAGTAAGCAGTAAGGCAGATGAATGGACTAAGGCAAGATGCATTATGAACGGATTGGGCCCAATAATTGTGAAAGTTGTATAAAATGAATTGGGCTTTAAGAATGTGAAGCCCAATAATTCGTAAACCGGATATCCGAATTGTGATTAATAGTATTTCGGATCAGGTCCGGTTTCCGAATTCAAAAACCGGATATCCGGTCCGGTTTTTCCGAATTTTAAAATATCGAATTAGAAGTCCGAATTTTCGGAAAAAAAATCGTATACCGTACCGGAATATCAGATTCGTAAATTTCTGCACAGCCCTAGCGTCAAGTGATGATGTACGACCTGTCGAACGTCTACTACGGCGATTATGGAACTCTCAACCGGAAGGTATCCATTGTGTAGCCCGAGACCTCCTTGGTGCAACCTGAGTGTTCACGTTCGTCATTGGTTCATGTATCGGATTTCTCGGATCCAAGTGCGGGTGAAGCTGACCATGAATCAAACGGGAGATCAACCGCCTAACAGCCGAATCACTAGCTCGAACCTCATCCACTAACTCCATAAAGAACTGTGAATCTTGTTTGGCCTCCTCCGCAAATGTCGGTATGTCAACTCCATCCCCAATAACTAGTGTCGTCCAGAAGGCGTCGATCTCACCCAAGTACACACCTCGATCCTCATCCATAGACATCGAAATGGAACAAGCACAGGGTATGCCGTGAGTTTGCATCACCACACAATCGTACTTCTCCACATTCGGCTAGCTTGACGATCTCTTGCGCCATCATTGTCATACAATGGTTCGACACCTTACCTTGTAAGTGCACAAAAGTAAGAAATCCGTCAAATTCAGTATCATGCGTGTGCATGCAAAGCTCAATTGAGTTCTTAATCTCGATGATTTGACTCTCAATTCCGGCGTGCATCTGCTCGAATAATGTGTCTACGGCAGAAGTGGAGCTCTGAATCCAGTTTTTGATGTAGGAATGTTGACTTTCGGTGCGGCAGTTGGTCGTGTTCCCGAAATGACGAACCCTGTTCGTCCACGCTTTCACGAACTTTTCCTTATGTTGTAGCCAAGTTCTGTCGAGGTACTCCCCAATCTTAGATGACCCTGCCTCAAGATCAGCAAGAGCTTCCCTAAGTTCCCCTTGGGGGTATCCAACCCAATACCACTTGCTAAGGAGTTATGTCTTCTTCTCCTCATACTCATCCTTTGTTGTAGAATGGAGTAAATTGGATCACGATCCTCTCCCAAATTTTGTGGCCATTCCAGCTTGCCTCGTTTTCTTCCGAACCCAACCCTCAACATCACGATTTATATGCCATGTGCAAAGCAAGTGAGCCGAATCGYGAAATATCTCACGGATAGGGGTGAACAAAGCAAGCTCTCGATCAGTCACAATTGCATTCGGTTTTACACGAGCCCCAATCAAGTTGGCAAGCATCTCAAGAAACCACCTGAAACCAATTCAATTTAAATATTAATTCTATTATCATATTGTAAATTAAGTTTTGCGTATCTAAAAATAATTATTACCTGTAGTCAGCCTCTGTTTCCATCTTCAACAGTGCCCAACCGATCAAAAAGTTCTTGTTCGTCGGAGTCACTCCTATAACCTCCACCAGAGGATACTTGTACCTATTAGTCTTGTACGTTGAATCCAAGAGTATCACATGGYGATATGTGCGAAAGATGTTCACGGATTCACGAGGAGCCATGAAAGTACGTGTAACACAACCAGTCTCATCAGAATCAAGCCAGAACAAGTACTTATGCTTGGCTGCTAGTGCGAGTAACCGTTGAGCAGGATTCTGACCTATGCTTTTCTTCCACTTCAACCAATCTCTACAGTTGTTTATGTGCCTCTTATTAGGGTTTAACTCGGGAAAGTTGAGCTTAATAAATCTCAGAATTGGAGTAGGTTTAACTTGCGCATCGGTCATATCACTAATCATTTTTACGGCGGGGGGAGTCGTGACGCCGAGCTGTCGGTGACCCTCCGCATACACCATCAGTCCATGGTTGTGCTTGCCACGATCAATCATTGTCTTCACCAACCACACCTCACCCCTCGATGTGATTTTCAGTTTAAATGTACATCCAACACCCTTTCTTTTTGTATGTCTACGCTGACCTGTCTCCATATCTCGAGGCTCTTTCGACTTCCAACGGTCACAACGAAGGTAGATGTCAACCCTCCCATTACGAGCTTTGACAATGTCAATCACCAAGAAGAAGCCTAATGATATAGCCATGTTTTTAACCCAATTAATGGCTTCATCACAGGAACTAAAACCATCCGGTCGAGTGAAATTCGAGTTGTAATCTGTGCCTCCGACATCGCGTGTAGGCGACTACATACAATTACAAACAAAAACACATTACGCATATTATTCCAGCAGATTAATTATGAATTATAAAATTACAAAAACAATTGTTAAATTAATTAAATTCTAAATAAATCGATTAAATATATTAATTAGAAGTTTAATTACGAAATTTAAAATTATAGAAAAACCGTGAAAAATTATTGATTAATTAGAAGTTTAATTACTAAATTTAAAAAATATAGAAAAACCGCTAAAATTTTGAATTTTAAATAAATTGGACTTCGGTTAGGTTTGGACGCCTCACAAAACCACCCAGTACCATGATCTAGGCGCCTGGCTCATGCGCAAAATACCATGAACTGGGCGCCTATACCAGACGTCCAGTCCATGGTTCTGGCGCCTCTGCCAGGCGCCCAGACCATGGTACTAGGTGGTTTTGTGAGGCGTCCAAACCATGGTCCTTTGCTTATTCACTAAGCGCACAAGGATGCTTACCTCCATTTCGTCGGCCATTTGTCCTACTCTGACTACTCCGATGTGTTCCGGTCAGAATTCCGACGACTACTCCGATGTGTTTCGGTTAAAATTCCGATGGTCATGCACTAGTACGGCCGGAAATTGGCACTCGATGGTGGTCCACGGTGTTGTAAAGAGGGAATTGGGTGGAGTTAGTGAGAAAAGTTAGTGAGGGTCGCTATGGCAGTTCACTTGTAATATGGACTTAGATTCCAGTAAAAATTGACTTTGTTTAGCAATCCAGAAACAATAATAGTGTATTACAACAATTATGGAGAAAGGGGCAAGAGGAAGGATGATGCATGTTTTGTATTTATCAGAGACATATTGTAATCAATGTGTTAGAGGAGTGTTGAATGTTACTCAACCTTTGTAAATTGAAGCATTATTAAACATTATAATATAATTTGAAATATATAGCATGAAATCACTATGCCAAAAATCGCTTTTAATAGCGGTTAAAAAGGCTTTTAATAGCGGGTGTGTACTGCTATTAATCGCCTTAGCTTGATGTTAAAAGAACACTGTGCTTTTAATAGCGCCTCTAAAACCGCTATTAAAAGCCACCTGAAAATTGCTCCAACAACTAGCTTTAATAGCACCTTTTAGTAGCGTAATATTAACCGCTATTAAAGCTTATAGTTGCAACTTTCAAAAAATATATAGATTTATTTTTATGCTACAATGCTTTTTGTAACTTGTAAACATATATATATATAACTCATTTATCAAAATGTCAATTCATAATTTGCCTGTACATACAACATCCATTCCATAAACAAACTTGAATTTTCAAACCACTTATAATATATCTAAAAAAAATTAACATATACAATCTATATATAGTTCTTCCACGATACGGAGTATAACTACTATATACATTGAGAAAGAACAATAATAATTAACTACATCAACATAAAAAGAACAATGTTTAGATATTGTTATAATTATCTACTCTATCTTTATACATACATATTAAGCCTTTAAGGGGAGAAAGTTCTTGTATAAATGACAGGAAGAAGAGCATTTCCACCTTTCTATCCCATAAGGATTCCCAATGCTTATAAGTTGTAGAAATTTGCTCCTTAAACGCCTCTTGGACCTTACGCACAAGCGTGTTATCATCTTGGATTTATAAACCATCTTCAAAACAACACTGCAGTAAAACTAAAGCATAGGTATGTATAAGAATTACACACTGTTGGTTAATAATGTTCTCAATCCAAGTGAAAGCTAGCATCAATCTTCATCTACTTTAACGACTTTTGCAGCAAATTAAGCACCAAAACCAACAAACTAAACAACCCTGAATTCAATTTTTGATGTGCTTTAATTTTGACGATAACAAGTACTATATGTAAACTGTAAAAACCCAAATATGTGGAAAAATTGAAAAAATTGTCAAACCATCTCAATTCTCAACATAATATCACATACTTGTAGCATCATTTTGTTCATCTCCATCTCAAATCTTGGGTTTCTACCCCCAAAAAATCAACATTTTTGTCCAGAAAGTGCAAAATTGCACAACTTAATCAGCTGAAGATGAATAAACGAAATTAATCATAAATTGATTGAAATTAAGATACCAAACACATTAAAAAAGTTACTTACCACCAATAATTGCGGTTGTGGCTGGGCGGCTCGTGTTCGCCTTCAGTTTTGCGACTAAAAGGGTTTGGCAACGTCGATGGTGGTTGGGCTCGCGGTAGTTCGTGGGTTGGTGGTCGTCGTTTTGCTACTCGTTTGGCTGGGCATCAGTTCGTGTGCGTCATCGGGCTCGCCATCGGAATGGTTGGACTAAATCGATGGCTTGGCTTCAAAGGTTTTGATGAATAGTAATTTAGGGGTTTGAGAGGATGAGAGAGATTTTATCTCATTGTTTAATTTTAGGGGAAAGAAGGATTTGCGTGATAGAGATCGAATGAGGGGGCTTTTTATTTTTACTATTCATACTTTTAACAGCGGTTCCAAATAAGCGCTATGTTTAAGAGCGAGATATTTAATAGCGTATGATATTCGACCGCTGTTAAAAGTGTTTTTCCCACTTTTTAATAGTGCTACTTTTTTTGTGCTTTTAAAAAAGCGCTATTAAAATGAAAATCTGGCGTAGTGAATCTATAACTAACTACTAAAATAGAACATTGATGATGTCATCTACTGCCACATGTCACATTCTCATAAAAAAATTTCCCTCCAAAACTTATATTGATATTATTTATCTTTTCTTTTTTAAAAAAATATTTGTTTTCTACCTAATATCCAAATCTAAATAATTAATGTTTCCTTCAGGATTTAATGAGATTATTAATGATTTGATTTCAAATTCTTAAATAATAAATGCTTTCATCAAAATTTAATGAGATTATTTTTTTTAAAAAAAATTAATTAGATAAGATTATGAGTATTTGTTTTTTTGAGAAAAATAATATATATATATATAATTATTTTCTTTATCAAAAATAACGTGTGCAACGCACGGCCGGCACGGGGTTAAAGAGAGAATAGTGATTAGTAAAAATTTTATTTCATCACTATATCTTATTTTAATTTTTATTTTTTTTCATATGTAATTTTTTTAATTCTATCCTAACAATCCTTTTTAAATAATTTTACCATGTTGCCATCAAATTCTTTAATTTTCGTTATTCCTACATTTTCATTCAATACTTGTGGAAAGTTTTTTGTATATATATATATATATATATATAACTCGATTTTTTTTCCTATATTAACCGTGCATTGCACGGGAAGCTAATCTAGTTATAATATAATTTGAAATATATAGCATGAATTTCTCACGTGGTAAACTTTACTACATATTTAATTAATTGTATATGTTTGCTACGTACGTAGCACACGCATATCAGCGCACATGGTATGATCAATCTGTATAAATAATTGAAGCATCCAACAAACAACAATGCACCAAAATCAAAAGAAAATCACTCACACACAATTTCAAGCATTGTATTATTATTTTTTTATATAGTCATGAATAATATTTGTCCTTTGAATCCAGAAACTTTGCAAGATGAGGTTTCGCAAGCCATAAATTACATAGCAAATTACTATGAAAACGTACACACGTACCCGGTTCGATCCCGGGTTAAACCAGGATATCTCCGAGGCATGATACCCGAAGATGCACCAAAAATGGCACAATCACTAGAAGAGATACTTGAAGATGTGCATACAAAAATAGTTCCTGGTTTAACTCATTGGCAAAGCCCGAATTTCTTTGCATATTACCCTGCCACTGCTAGCAATGCTGCTTTGGTTGGCGAAGTACTATGTTCTGGGCTCAATGTGGTGGGTTTTAATTGGATTTCATCGCCGGCTGCCACCGAGCTCGAAGCCATCGTCATGGATTGGATGGGGAAATTGCTTAACCTCCCACAAGATTTTCTTTTCTCCCACGGCGGGGGTGGTGTCATACATGGTACATTAGATTACACACTTAATTGCACTAATAGCATATTATCTGTTTACGTTTTATTTTTTTATTTTTTATTTTTGTAACCTTTGATTCAAAAGCTCTTCAATTAGTTTATCGTGATACTATAATTATATGTTGTTATAACTATATGATCAACTAGTAGTTTTTGTCAGGAGTATATTTCGCGTGTGTCGCACATTCAAAGATTCAAGTTATGATGACTACAAATTAATTAGCTACTCCGTAGAATATTTAACAGCCGGTCAGCTCATACATAACATAACAATAAATTAGCTAGAATATACTTAATTATTTATTGCAATATTCGATTCCAAAAGATCCTGATCTTAATTAACTATTGTACGTACGTAACGTATGTGACAGGTAGTACATGTGAAGCAGTAGTATGCACTCTAGCAGCTGCAAGAGATGAAGCATTGAAGATCCACGGTGAAGATAAGATCACAAAATTGGCGGTGTATTCATCTGATCAAACTCATTTCACCTTCCAAAAGGCAGCTAAGCTTGTTGGAATTCCTCCTCGAAATTTCAGAGTACTGCCAACTTCATCTCACACCGACTTAGCATTATCACCTGATGTTTTACGGGCTGCGATTGAGGGGGACATATCACAAGGGTTGGTACCGCTTTATGTATGTGCTACCGTTGGTGCAACTGCATCCGGGGCCGTTGATCCCATACATGGCCTTGGCCGAGTTGCTCAAGAGTTTCGTGCTTGGCTTCACGTCGATGCTGCCTTCGCAGGTATAATATTACCTTAAACGTTTGGTTTCTACTCTACACAAACTACCTAATAAATGAAATTCCCTCCGTTGATCACTAAGTTGCAACACTTTCGTTTTGACTGTAAATTCTTATTGATTAGGCATTGGATTGACAGTTTTTGTCAATCCAATGGATTGATTAGGCATCCCTCCACAAAATTAATATTATAACACGAGAATTAATTTGTTTAAATCAACACTATTTATACTATCAAGCAAATTGTTGCAATACACGGATAGGCCAATAGGGTAATACAGAGTATTTTTTTATATATAAATAAAATAAAATTACCTAATAACTTTTTAGTACAAAGTAGGGGTACGGTGTTTATTTGAATTTTGCATTGAATTGAATCTTAGTCCAATCCAATCCGAATAAAATTTGGGATTTTATTTTCTACTCCAATTCAATTTAAATTTTTTTAAAACCAACCCGATCAAATCCAAATTAAAATCTTAAKATTTGAATCTAATTCGATCCAATTCAAATTAACATTTTTTTTCACCTAAGAAATTCATAAATCTATTAAATAAAATATAAAATAAACCATAATAAATTCAATCAAATAAAAAAATCAAATTCGTTATAAATCATAATTCCACACCAGAAAATGACAAATATAATAAATATGTCTTGATAATCATAAAACATAATAAAGCAAAGTCTTCATTTCTTCAACACAAAATAAAGTAAGGTATTCAACACTAGTACTCGTATTAATTATTAAGTTTTATAATATTTATATTAATATTTATTAATAATAATTTTAAATTAATATATATATTTATTTATAAGTAATTCAGACTATTTAGATTGGATTGTAGTTTTTGGACTCAAAATTTTTGAGTCCAAATCCAATTCGAAAATCCAAGTTTCAAAAAATTTGAGTCCGAATCTAATCCAAATTTTAAAAAGCCCAATCCAAATAGTTTATTTGGACTGAATTGGTTTGGGTTTCGGATTGGAGTCCGAATAGTGGACACCCATACTACAAAGTACGAAGAGAGCGAAGGACAACTTAGTAGATTAAAGATCTCCTCTCAATTCTAGGAGATTTCGGGATCGAAAACTCGTTACTTTTTCTAGGACATGACGATATACTATCTACTCGGTGGGTTGTCAACCCACCAGACCACAACTAATAGAATAATAAATAATTATTCCATAATTGTTAAGTTGTGTGGGACTTGTCTATCACTACTTTCTATCGATCTCAATTAATCGGTAGTCTATCGGGTCAATAACAAACAGTAAACCAAGTTTTCTCCCTTTTCCATTAGGAGGGAATYATGACATCAGAGGCGGATGGAGGTAAGAGGAAGTGGGGTCACATGACCCCATTTTGGATAATTTTTTTAAAAATTATAAGTGTTTGCATTAAAAAAAATAGGTGAAATTTTATTTTGTTTAGCAAAATGAACCCCGTTTAATTTAAAAAAAATAACCCCATAACAAAGTGATCCCTCTGTATATTATTTCTGGATCCGTCACTAAACGACATACCAATGTTTCGTATATTTTAGAGGGTGGTTAATTATTAATGATGATCCTTAATGATTGTTTAAAAAAGCATATATTTGATATTAATCAGATTGTGATGTAGAACTTTCGGCAGCCATATCTTGTTATTTTAAGGTTTAACAGTAGGATAATTGCAATATTGCATCATTCATTTTAATATTAAGAAATAATTTGTACATAATCACGTGTTTTCAACAAAACATTATTCAATTAATATCGTATTCCATATTTTTCTTAACAGGAAGTGCTTGTATATGCCCAGAATATAGACACTGTTTGAATGGAGTAGAATTGGCTAACTCGTTTAGCTTGAATCCACACAAATGGCTCCTAACAAATATGGATTGCTCTTGTTTATGGCTCAAAAATCCCAAGGCACTTGTAGACGCTCTTTCGACTAACCCGGAAATCCTCAAAAATAAGGACACGGAGTTTGGGGATGTAATAGACTACAAGGATTGGCAAATTGCTCTAAGTAGACGTTTTCGAGCCCTCAAAGTATGGATTGTCCTACGTCGGTATGGTTRAAATTACCTAATGTCTCATATTAGAAGCGACATAGTATTTGCTCAATATTTCGAATCGTTGATTAAAAATGACAAAGATGAGAGATTTGAACTGGTGGTGCCCCGAAAATTTTCATTGGTGTGTTTTAGATTGAAACCGGTTGGTAGCAATGGAAACGCGATCGTGATAAATAAGAAGTTGCTAGAYGCAATCAACGTAAGTGGACAAGCTTACATGACTCATGCAATCATAGGAGGCACGTTTGCAATTCGTTGTGCTATTGGTGGCTCATTGACTCAAAAGTGCCATATTGATAACCTTTGGAAGCTTATTCAAGAGAAGGCTGAGATCATCCAAATGAAAATGTACATGTAAAATTTACTAGCTTAATATTTTCTCATGTTATTATTTATGTATTGTTTGTACAATAAATGGTACTGCTGASGTGACAGTTGCCAATGGGTCGYTGCTGGTGGAGATGAACCAGATGAGCAAGTACCTACAAAATCTAAAGTGAACTACCCTGGGAAAACCSAGGAACAGCCCCTTCTTCYATGGAGGTGTTAGAGTTTATACCAGGTAGTAGGCAATATTTTAGAGAGAGAAGTAAGTAGGGAGTGTTTATGTGAACTTGGCCTGMATGGCCTTATGCTACCTTATATACCACTGCATGGAACAGGTGACACTCGATTGTTTATTGACAAGTGTTATGTGCTTGGCCACGGCAGGTGTCATGCTCATGAGGCACCTTTTGACCAGGTGGTCAACAGTTTTGACTCCTTCTTGGGCCTCCACTTACTTGTTCTTGCTAGCCTCGTGGGCTTTACTATATGGGCCTTGATTGTATTAGGTATGGTTGTCTAATATATACCAACATGTATATTTGTGTGTTGTCATATTATATCACCCTTTTCTTTTACTTGTAATATTTGATAAAATTAAAAGAGGTGTCCAATGTTTGGTCAAATATAACAAAGATTTAAAAACAAATGGGAGTAGTATGAATAAARGGCCTAACTTGGGTTATAAATTCTGAGACCAAATATGGACTAATAAGCTAAGTGTGATAGAGTATATAATATATTTCTAATCATCAACTATCAGTTTAAGTTTATGGTTGAGATGCTCCACTAAAGTATGGTTGATGACTAGGAATATATTATACGAAGTATACTCTATCAAAGTGGTTTCTGATAGAAAAGATTCAGCCCGTAAATATTATTTTCCCCCGATAATTAAAGAATGACCAACATCACAATAAGAGTTAAAATTATGGGGAACATCACCCATATACTGATGAGAATAAAAAATATCACGCCGGCATAATTATTAACATATCAAGAATCATATTACATATTATGCTATTCACACCCCCGCAGTCGAGAACGGAGTTTACGGAACGTTGAGACTGTCCACCGAAAATCATCAAATAACACTTGAGAGACTCCTCTAAGAAGTCATGTAATCCTGGTGGAAAGGACAGAAAGATACGACTTCACCCTGTTAACCTTCTCAAGAACAAAGTAAATGTCCATTCGATGTGTTAGTTTCGTTGAATGAGAACTGATACTGGACAAATAAAGCACTGACATATCACATACACAATAGCGCTTAGAGAGTGGAAATGCAACTCAAGCAATAAAGCGAATACAACACGACTAGAAACAGCACATGACAACGCACGTCGCCACGATAACTGCCCGCCTCAGCACTAGGAACCTTGACACAAGTAGGTTTCGTTGAGCGCACAGGGAGATGGATTATTACACCAGAAAAACACAGTAACCCGAAGTTGAACGACGAGTATCAAAGACATCACCCCAATCAGCATTCGGGTAAGAGACAAGAAAGTCACAGACACTTTGTAGAATGCAAGCCATAAAGCCCGAAGTACCTGATCAGTATAGCGATAATCGTTTCAAGCATTCATATGAGAAACCATTGGTGAGCATGCAGACAAGCAAACCGTTGAATGCAGAAGAAAGATATGCCGGGGAGTAAACGGCAATTACTGTAACGCACCACATAATCGCCGATAGTATGTAGGGTCAATCATTAAGGATGTGTCAGTAGAACTCAATTTCCTTTGATCCAACAGATAGAAGTCGGCTAGTTAAGTTTGACGTCACTCTGATTAACGATTTATCGCAGACATTCCTAACACGACATTCTTAGCCAGTTGAGACCATAAAGAGACTTAACGAAAAAGCGAATACGTGATTTGGAACGAGGCGAAATCCTAGAACCCATAGTTGATGACCGATATAGCATGACAGCTTCATTCAAAATGACCATGTAAAAACAGGAGGCAGCTTCTCTAACAGTCAAAGTGATGAAATGGATCAGATTGTAGGGCGAACTGCTAAGAAACCATTGCGAATGGTAGAGTGTATCGGTTGACATACTCGACTAAAGTCTCATCATAGCAATCCCTCTGTTAGTTTTACCATGCAACCTCATCAACGCGAGCCATAGTACTCTCAAACTGATACCATCTGAATTTCGTTTTGCTAAATAAATGCATCCAAAGAGAACCGAATAAAAATTTGCATTATTGGACACGGGAGAACTCCCATGTACCATTTCAAATAGAGATTATATCATCCTGCATCAGACTTTCCAATTAGGTCACGAGAGATGAATTGGATTTTAGAATGGAAGAAGATAGGAAGTAGTAGTAGAGTAGATACTAGTATAGTAGTGAGTAGAGTAGTATAGTAGTAGTAGTAGTATATGTAGTTTAAGTAGTAGTAGTAGTAAGTAGTAGTAGTAGAGTAGTAGTAGTAGTAGTAAGTATATAGTGAGTTAAGAGCATGATATTGGATGGGTTTTAAAAATGTCATACTACGTGTGGTCATTGATTGAGATTGGGTTAGGTGGAGTGACAATGGGTGAGAAGGGGGAAACCGACCAACAGTTTGGCCCAATGGGGAAACCTGGCCCATAGCATGGGGGCTGAAAAGAGGGAGACATAAAAGAACATCCAGTAGAACCGTTGGGGGAAAGTCGGGCCCATGGCGCTGGACTCCAACAAGAACCGCAAAGATAGCAGGCCCATTGGGCACTGGGCTGCCAATGGGTGGACCAGAATGATGGTTGATTATTTGTGGACTAAGTGTGTGTTTCCAAGCTAGACTGTCAAGAATGGAATTAAATTCTCCTTGAAAATCATAACAAGTGGGAGATGGAGAATTAATTTTAGCAAACYGAAACACAAACTCGTCAAACCAAACATGCTTAGCAATTATTATTTTATTGGTCGACATATCATAACACTTGTAACCCCGATGATTAGAAGGATAGCCAAGATATACACATGGAGTCGAACGCGACTGGAGCTTGTGAATTTTGGAAGAAGGAATAAGAAGAAAACACAAGCAACCAAAAACACGAAGATGTTTATAGTCGTGAGTACGGTGGTACAAAATCTGTGTGGGAGAGTTGTAGTCGAGCAATTTAGTAGGCAATAGATTATGAAGATAGGTAGCCATTGCTAAAGCATGATGCCAAAAGGAAGGGGGCATAGAGGCGTGACATAAAAGAGTCCAAACAATATTATTAATTGTTTTTATCTTACGTTCGGCCTTGCCATTTTGTGGAGAAGTGTGAGGACAGGAAAAACGGAAAACCATGCCATATTTGTGACAATAATTAGTGAAAGATTTATTATCAAATTCACGACCGTTGTCACATTGAAAAGCTTTGATTTCGCGATCAAATTGAGTTTTAATATACGTCCTAATTCGAAGAAAAAGATCAAATACTTGGGACTTGCTAGAAATAGGAAAAGTCCACAAAAAATTTGTATAATCATCAAGAAAAAAACATAATATTTATGACCCTGAGAACTCAAAACAGGAGATGTCCACAAATCAATATGAACAATATCAAAAGGCATAGCAGTATGAGAAATTGAATTTTAAAAAGGTGTTTTTATTAATTTACCCAAAGGGCAAGAATAACAAGGTGTAGGAGACCCTTTATTACATTCAATAAAATTACTACTACGCAAAGAACGCAAAATATTAGTTCCTGAATGACCTAATTGTGAATGCCACAGATTAGGGGAGACAACAGTAAAGATAGATGGAAACACTACTACAAAAAGGGCGAAGAAACCGGTTAAAAAAGGGCAAATAGACCGTATAATAACTGGTCWCTAGCTCACAGGGCTCTTAGGTAAAGAGATCAYMTATTTTTTGCGGTCTCTTTAAGCAACCAAAGAGACCGGTGCACACAGATAACCGGTCTCTTTAGTTAGAAGGCTAAGAGACCGGATTTAACTAAATAACCGGTCTCTTATATGGTAAATTGTGATTTTTTTATTATATCAAAGAGACCGGATTTTAGGTACAACCGGTCTCTTTGATTATTTTATTAATTAAAAAAAGTACAGCAGGTCCCACCTGCTTTATTTCAGCTAGTAGATATTGAATGTGGAGTAATAATCTAGAATTCTCTCCATATTTCTAACAAAGCAAATACATAATACGGAGTACTTCTTTACTTAAAATTGTTAGAAATACATATAAATACAAGTGATACAACCTATCCTATAAGATATTACTTTGAAAAAAAAATTATGTCATCAAAAAATTCAAATGAGTTGGTCTCCCAAAAAGCTTCCTCCTTTAAAGAATGATGAAGATGAGCAAGAAAGCGAGTAATATGATTAAAATTGTGATTAGCAGACGCATTAGCAGCAGTTAATTGCTCTAATACTGCTTCTACGCTGACGACGTTGTGATTTTGAAACCAGTAAACACATATTCTTGCCTTATGTTGTATCTGCTCTGCACTCGATGTTCTTAAGCCCTTGTAGCCGTACTATTCTTCAGCATCTCTATTTGCTCTAATCATATTACGTTTCTTGTCTCATAATAAAGAAAAAGAAATTGTATCACATAAAGATCAAGAGGAAAAAAATCATTGAATCATTTAATCATAATCGAACGCCTCTACATATATATAAAAAATCCAACGCTTGATACCTCCTTCATCCTCCTCGATCGAAAAGCCCTGAAAATCTAAAAACCAAAAATACAAAAACAAGTAAAAACATAAAAAAAACAAAGCGAAAACTGAAAATAAAACATAAAACGAAAAGCCAAGTCTAATATCTCAGAATTTTCGGGAAACCCTAAAACAACATTTATAATAAAAACAAGAAACTTAAAATCGAAAAAAATGAAATACAAATTCAATAAAAACAAAGAATCGAAAAGACCAAACACAAAAAGAAAAACCTAAAATCAAACTCAAAATCGAGAAAACCCAGATCTAACACTTACAATCCGAAACCCAAAAACAAAATCGAAAAACTTAAACTAAAACTCAACATGAAAAGCACTAGATTCTGAAAACAAAAAAAAAATCGAAAAACACTTAAGAATCAAGAATTAAAAAAAAACGAAAATGAAAAAACTAATGGAAACAATTTATAAATTAGAAATTCGTAAACCCAAAAATGAAATTAGAAAATTAAGTAAAAACTGATAGAAAAATATGCATAAAATAGAATCTTACTAGTGAAAATTTCTTGCAAATCGAACATCAAACGAGTAAAAATTGAGCGAAATGGATTTATATACATGAACTTAGAGAATGAAAGCAAGAAGTGTGAAATGGTTTGATTTGAAGGTTGTAGATGAGAAAGAAGGATGAGAGATAAGGAGAAGGGAGTTGTGAGGACTTTAGAGCGTCTAAAAAATGAGAGAGAGGAGACTCACGCACTCACGAGATAAAGGGTTCTAGATTTCTAAGATAAATCTATTTTTTAAAATAAAAATATCAAAGAGACCAGTTTTACTGATGACCGGTTCTTCTTGTTGAGAGTTAAGAGATGTGTTACCAAAACCGGTCTTTTAGTGAAGGTAAGAGACCGGTTTTTATTAATATCCGGTTTCTTAATTTAAGAGACCGGTTGCAGACAACACGGTCTCTTAAATATGTGCCATATCCAAATTTTTAGTAGTGAAAGGAAGACGAAAGGCTTAAGATTGATGGGATAGGATAGAGTCACCACTGCTATACACCTCACTAATTGCTCCTCGTCGCAATCCTTCACAGAAAACCCAAAAGATCAAATTAAACTCAATGAGACATTACTATCAGTTTGTGAATTTACGAAACAAAAATAATTTTTGACTAGTTGGGAACATGAAGAACATTATAGAGTTGGAGATTTTGTAAGAGAAGAATGACCATAACCCTTAATTGAACATTGCTACCTCACAACAATTAGGCTGTGCAGAAATTTCGATTCTGATTTTCCGAACGATATACGTATTTTTTCCCGAAAATACGGACTTCTGATCCTGATTTTTAAATCGGAACCCGCATCGGATCCAGAATGCCGAATTTAAAAACCGGATATCCGAATTCCCGAATTATATGTAAAATTGGGCTTTAATTCGGAAATGCGAACGGAAATCCGGTTTTTAAATTCGGATATCCAGTTTTAAATTCGAAAATCAATATTGAGCCAAAATGATTGAATTTAATTAAAATTGACATTAAAGTCACTTCAATATTAAATGTAATTGGTTATATTTGATTCGATTCTTGGCACTTCTTGCATTTTTGAGGATCACTGGCTGGTTCGTGCTATCCTTAAATGTAATTTTGTGTACCTTTCTTATACTTTGCAGTAATTTTTTCATTGCAGTAGTTTTCACAAAGTTGAAAAACATATGTAGATGAAATGAATTAGTTGTACTCCATCTTTTTACTCACTGTCCTGCTTTGTTATTATTTGGGTGTAGACAATATCATGTTGTTACAATGTGTCATCGCATAAGGAAATTTATGTAGCATCATCTAGGCATATATGCAAAAACCTGATTGCAACTGGTTCCAATCTGAGACATGGTTACATTTGATTTCTGCAGGGTTGTGTTTTTGTTTTTGAAGCATACAAAGTTTATTATTCGGAAAATCGGATATTGAGCCAAAATGATTGGATTTTAATTAAAAATTGACATTAAAGTCACGCAATATTAAGCTCCAACCCGGATTCGAAAATCCGCTTTTCCGATCCGATTTTTTCGGATATCCGGAAATTCGGATTATTCGGATCGGAATCATAATAAAAAAAAATATATTTTCGAAAATTTGGATATCCGAAAATTCGGATCGGAATTTTCCCGGTATCCGATTTTGAACAACCCTACCAACAATCACATACAGAATTTTTAATATGATCACTCAAACGAAAATAGGGAGATAAATTACCTTCAGAATTGGTCATATGAGAGGTTGTTCCCGRGTCCATATAGTACGATGGATCATTAACAGACATTGTATACATAGCTTGTTCAAGATTCGTGGACAAATAAGAAGCGGTACCATTTRAAGGATGAGCAACGTAGTGGGCTTGCGGTGGACGCGGCCCAAGAAGACCAGGCTGCTGAGTAGCAGGCCCATGTTATGTATTTGTCCAAGATGTTGGACTGGGCCCAGAAGTGGGATAAGGACAAGGTGGGACAGCCCACAAAGGTTGAGGCCAATAGGCCCAAAGAGGAGGAATATTCCACGCTGCATGCTACTGTTGCTGCTGAGACCCACGACGTTCCTGCTGAGACCCACGCGACTGTTGCTGGTGCACACCACCTCCACGCGACTGCTGCTGGTGGTTCCTATTGCCGGCGTRGCCCTTCTCTTTGCGGCCCTTTCCAGTCMTCGGTCTACCCCCACGAGAGGCATCCCCTTGAGAACGAGAAGAATCGGGGGATGGCGGCGATGCCGATTGCAGCAAGTGAGACTCCTCACGAGTCTCATGGTGAAGATTAGAGGCATTGGACTATTCTTCAAGCTCGAGCATAGAGSGCAACTCATCAAACGATGYCAGAGGCTTAATGTGTCGAATCGAAGTTTGAAAGTGATCGTACTCATCGAAAATCCCCTTCAAAAGTTGAAGCGCCATACGATTATTCGACACCTTATCACCCACATTCTTCAAACTATCAGCCAACGATTTGAGACGGGTGTAATAAGATTTAACACCATCGAACTGTTCGAGTTTGGTGTTTGTGAATTWCGAATCCAAATTCAAGGCCCTAGCCYATTTGTTGTTATGGAAAAACTCTTTAATACGACGCCAAYCATTAATAGTCYTGTCGTCGACATCAAGAATAGAGTGCAAGAGATCAATGGAGACAGTATTGTATATCCATTGCCGAACAATATCGTCTAGCCTTTGCCATAAAGCTTTCTCAYTAGGATTCGTGATCGGCGGTTGGTCGTCATTAGGAAGGATATGATCAATGAGTAGATGCACACGACAATGAAGTTGAAAGAGAMTCGACCAACTGTTATACTCCGARCAGAATAATCAAGAACAATCAGAACATGTTGTCGGATGTTGGTGATGAGAGTAGCCGGGTGTATCTTCTGAGATTCACCCATGGCAGCCGAAGAGAAAGAATAGAGGAGAAGAAGAGATAGCGGAAGAGGAGTAGGTTAAAGGATTAAASCTAAACTCGTGATACCATGAAAGAATGATTTGCCGTAAATTATTATTGACCGATAATTTACAATATATACAACCCCTATTAGCTTAAATTAGGGAATTACAAATATACAATAGAATAAAATAATTCTACCCTAATTATTTACATAACAAGAATATATTTACATATATTCTATCAGTTTCATCTTTCATGACCAACATTAAGTCCTTTTTATCATCAACGTGGACTTGGCTCAAAGCCCACAGCGTAAGTATGTTGAACGAACCCTAAGTTTTGATGAATGGCACTCCAAACCAACAAGGCAAACTGTATGCATTATTATCTAATATGTGTGTTTAGTGATGTGTTAAGATCCATTGCCCAAGGATCTACTGGGATCGAGGAACATCCTTAGGAGAAGAGAGACTTTTGATTTATTAGAAGTTTTGGAATAACTCAAGGAGAAGTTCAAAATCAAGGAAGGTTTAGTTCCCCGAAAAGATACGTCGACATTATCAGGAAGGTTGATGTTCTGGAAAAAGATGACCGACATAGTGGATAGTAGGTTATAGATACTGATTTATTGTACTACTTGGCATTAGAAATTTGGGAGATAATTGCTCAAAAGGATAAAAAGGAAATATTATTAAGTTGTGATTTATTTTATTAAACATTTTAATCCTTATCTTTACATAAAATTATATCAATATAACAGGCTACGATAATTGTGTATAGATTAACATAAAAAAGCTTTTTATAAAAATATTAAAGATTATTTTTCTTGTTAGACGATATACTTTCTTAAAAACTTTATGTTATATCTTTGGAATAAAATGGTTTCGTGAAAAAGGATCTCGTGTGTTTTAAAGAATCCTTAATAATAGGAAAGTTTTTTTAAGGGAAAAAGTGTACTGGCTAAATTATCACACTAACTGAGATAATTAAAGGGATGAGAAAAAAACGGCTAAAAATAGACTGATGAGATCTGTGTGTTATGGAGCTTGTAGTCAGTTCCACCAAGCATCGACTCCTAACCAAAAAAGGGATAGAAGTGGAGTGGAACTACTTGACTTGCATTTAACCTTACTTGATCACACTATAAATACATTAATTGGTAATTAGTCAGATACACACTGGCAGCAAAGATCAATCAGTAGTATACTTTATATGTGCCAAGCATTTAGTTATTGTATATAGTTTGTAAAGTGCTCTTTCTGCGTATTGAAGCAGGGGTTGTGAGTTTCTTAGGCGAGGGATTTCAAGGAGAATCGAGAGTATAAGGGTACAAACCAGTCAGTTGAACTGTGAACGAAGGGTTTCAAAGAGTTACCGTTAGGGAACTTGGACAGAGGGTCTTAGAATTGTATCAGGTGTTGATATAATATTTAATTATAGGACGAACGCCGAGTTTGCATTAGGGACCACAAGTTTCCTCTCAACATTGCATTTGTCTGAGAGATTTCTGTGTTTGGAAAATCTCTAGTCTCAATTCCTTAGTTTAAGTTCTTTTAATTCCGCAAAAGTGTTAAGTTCCTCCAATACAATTCAACCCCCCCCCTCTTGTATTGTTCAGTCGACTCAACAAATACTTTAAATTGACATCCATTATTATTTACTAGCACTATATAGCACGTAATGCGTGGTCAGTTTAAAAATATATATAAACCATAATGTTCATTACAAAAAAAATCATAGTAATTGATACAAATTTCAAATTAACAATGGAATGAGTTTTATGATTTTCAAACCTATCATTATTTTTCTTTTTAATTGAATTCTCTCGACCAGAGATTAAATGATTAATTAACATTCAAACATACATAGTTAATATTAAAATACAGAATATTTAAATATATTATTTCAATATGATTTTCAAATAATGCTTGCAATGATTATACTGACTTATGTGAAAATTTTAGATCTATGGTATATTAATGTATTTATATTTGAATTTTTTCATACTAGTTAATAAAACTTTCAAAATAATTTGCAATGTTTAAGTTATTCAATGGAATAAATTAGTCAATGTAATTAATGTATTTTTATTTGAATTTTTTTACATTAATTAATTAAACTTTCTGTTTTTATTCATGGGAAAAAAATTAGTTAATAWACTTTTTTATGTTGCTTAGTATGGAAAGTACAAAAAATAAAGAGAATTTATATTTTTTACTTAAGGGCAATTAAGTCTGTTACATCATTAAGGGTGTTTACGTCATTGCATAGGGGGACACCATTGCTCCCCCGTGGCTTATATAATAGAGATAACTTCAATTTATCACTAAAAAAATGATTCTTGAAGGAAGTTGTGAGCGTAGTATATAGACTGGAGTATATACTATAGTTGGGCAGAAAATGCAAGAAAATGAAGTTGTTGAAGAATTTGGGGGAATATAAAGTAGGTTTTGAGGGGAAATAAAATAGAGAAATTAAGAAAAAAATGAAAAGAGATTTTAATAACTCACGTGACCAGTCAACGCCGGAGTTCAGCTAATGGGTGGTGGTCAACAAAAAAAACCTTACAAAAGGTGGTTTTAGACTATTTCCCTAAGAAAATGTGATTTCTGACAAAATACCTCTTATAAAAGGTGTTTCATGACAAATTTGCCTAAATTTTTCTAGTAAAAAAAAAGGTTCATAAAATTTGCAAAACCATTGCCTTTTTGCGTTTTTTTGGTTTTTTTTTCTCTTTTAGCCCCAAAATGTAAAAAGATCGCAAAACCTATAAACTCATAAGGTTTTTTTAAAAAAAATTAAAACATATAAGACCGTTTTGTTCAAAAAAATACCTACATATGACGTTAGTTGTTATTGACAAATTTTCTCTTATATTATTTAACAAAGAAATTACCCTTTCAGAAAAAATAAACAAAGATATTATTTTTATTGCATTCGATATTTTTCTTAACAGGGAGTGCTTGCATATGCCCAGAATGTAGACACTAAATGAAAGGAATAGAACTAGCTAATTCATTCAGCTTGAATCCACACAAATGGCTCTTATCAAATATATGGATTGCACTTGCCTATGGCTCAAAAACCCTAAGTTTTTAGACTCTCTTTCTACTAACCCCAAAATTCTCAAAAACAATGATACAAATTTCGAAAAAGTAATAGACTACAAGGATTGGCAGATCACCCTGAGCAGACGTATTCGAGCTCTTAAACTATGGGTGGTCATTCGTCGATAATCGYAATATCTGATGTCTCATATTAGAAGTGACGTAGCACTTGCTAAGTACTTCGAATCGCTGATTAAGAATGACAAAGATAATCATTTCGAGTTGGTGGTGCTTCAAAAAATTTCATTGATTTGCTTTAGGCTAAAACCAGTAGTTGGTGAAGATGGAAGTGCAATTGAGATGAACAAAATGTTGTTAGAAGCGATTAACTCAACTGGTGAAGCTTACATGACTCATGCTATCATGGGAGACACATTTGCAATATGTTGTGTCATTGGTGGCTCATTGACACAAAAGTGTTATATTGATAAACTTTGGAAGTTGATTCAAGAGAAGGCTAAAATCATGTTGATGAAATGAAAATTACTACTCATTGTAAAAGAAGAAGAATTGATTGATACTCTAAAAATGCTTGTTTTACAAGTATGTTGACAAACGTGTAAAGTTAAAAGGACAAAACGAAGGGATTAATGTTTACACAGGTTACCTATTGTATAACTCTTCCCTAAGACTTTCAATTGTTATTTGTTTCTAAACAAAATTATTATATATTTTTTTATTATTTGTTTCATATAGTTAAGTTTTGGTAATTGCATTCTTATGACGTCATTATCAAGTTCGGGTCTTAAAAATCTTATTCATAACCCGATTCTTCCATGTTACAAAACCTGTAAATAAATACTTTCTTTGTTTTTTCAGATCCTCACTTTGGAATTTTCGGAAATCTTCACAAAATTTGYAAATGATATGGAGAGATTAAAGAGTAATTTTTAAGAGGAAATTAAAAGGAAATTTGATGTGATCCTTATATCTCAAAACTGGTAAAAAAAATGATACTCGTGTTTTTAATTTATTTTAAAAAATAAAAAATTACTCCATGCATAACATAATAATGGATTTTTTGTCAGAAAAGACCTTTTATATACGTTTTGTTGTGAGAAAAGACCTTTTAAAAAAATTTATGCGAAAAGAAACCTTAAAAAAAATTGTAACAAGGTACCTTGRTGGTGGTTTAAAGGTTTGACTTCCAAAATCCGGCGTTGACCCACCTTATACTCTCTAATTGCACCCCTTTTCACCTCATACACTCCACAATACTAATTTCCCTCCTAAACATCTATTTTATTCAACTTCTATACCCCTTTTCATCTCACTGACTCTCTTCATTTACTCCTCTGCAACCTTCATCCCATCAATGTCACTTCTTTGCTACAGCAGCCATCTGCAATTAATGAAGGTAATAACTTGTTTTAACTTATAATTACGTTGCTTCATCCTTTTGTCCTTGTTTTTTCCCCCAAAACGCTACTCTTCCTCAATTCTAACACAGCTTTGTTTCTTTAATGTCGAAAAAAGAGACGGTGTGTAAGAGATCAAAACGCAAAGGCCGTGGAGTATACAATTGTCAGAAATCGAGGGTACGTAGTTCAATTTCTTTAGCATATTAGGTTTTCTTAATTTCTTGCAATTGATTAGGCGTTTTTAAAATTATTTTGAAAATTATAAGTATAATCTGTTAAGTTATATTGTGATTTAGAAATTGAATGTAGTTAGAACCCTTTAGATTAATGCATAATAATAACATGCTTGTAAGTATACATCAACATCTTAGATTGTTTGTTGATATATTTTTGTTGTTCAGGTGTTGATTGCACGTTTTTGAGGCCTTGGTTTAGACTTCATGAGCACAGTAATGAAGGCTAGAGGTGGAGCACTAAGTAAGAAGTCCAAAGAAGAAATCTACTCAAAGAAAAAAGAGAGTACAAGCCAAAGGAAGGGAGGGCAAAAATCTGTACGCACATTTCAGGCCCACACCATCATACAAGCATCAACCACCACTACTGCAAGAATATTGCAACCTCAAAACAATCTCAAACCCTAGTTAATTAATAAGTCCATAAAGATTATAGGACCAAGGGATATGGTGAACGTATAAATTTTGTGGTAATATAGACTTGTGCAGAAAGTGGTATGAGGTGCAAAAGAGGGCGTGCCAATTGGAGGGACTATAAGGTTGGGTCAACGCCGGATATTATGGAAGTCAACCCTTAAACCACCATCAAGGTACCTTGTACAAATTTTTTTTAGGTTCCTTTTCGCATTAAAATTTTTAAAAGGTCTTTCTTCAAACAAAACTAATATAAAAGGGTCTTTTCACTGACCAAAAATCCCATAATAATTTACAACGATTTGATATTAAGTAGGGAGAAAAAAAAAAAGTCAAATCGTTGTAATTATTATCCACTTACAAAAAAAAGCCTTTTTAGCGCACCGGATTTTAGCGAACTGACGGTGAAATCAGTCGCTTAAATAAGAAAATTGCGACTGCGGATTACTACTAGTCTCCAACTTTGCGACTGAAAATCTTTAGTGCGTCGCTAAAAGTAGTCGCTATTTTTCTTAAATTAGCGACTACTTAAAGGTTTGGAGACTAACTTTTAACTATTTAGCGAAAACCTGATCCTGTAAACGGTTTGGATTTTAGCGACTACCCATGCGTAGTCGCCAATTTTATAGCGACTACTTCGAAGTTGGGAGACTTACTTTTCTGTTTTTAGCGACTGATTGATAGCAAACTACCAAGTAGTCGCTAATTTGGTAAATTTTTTTAAACATAAAAAGCCTTATTGGGCCTTATGCATGATCTTTTTACGGGCCTTATGCACGAACCTAATTTTGTCTTTAGCTTGTATCCCATATGTCAATATATCATATCCCTAATTCCCTCACTAGCCTCCTCTCTCTCTGAATCCTCCTTAGACTTCCCACTCTCTTCTTTCTCCATTTTATCCAGTAAACATTTACAGCACATCCAAAAAAATCAGTTTCTTTTAACACAAAATCATGTTCAAAAGATATGAAGAATGTAATATTTTTTCCGTTATTTTGTCAAATGAAAAAGGTTTGTACTCTTCTCTAAAGTTGAAATTCTATGATTAATAATTGCTCATACATGTCCTTATACAGATTTTCAGTCTAAAAATTTTCAGATCTCGTTTTTTTTTCGTTATTGGGAATTCAACTCATCAAAACTAACTCGTTTTTTTAATCTCTAAAAATGTATTTGGAGAAAAAATTCTGAAAATAAGACATCTGATATTTGCAAATCTGTTGTTTACATTTCCAAGTTTTTCGTTTTTTCAAATATGTTTGAATAATCTCCATTTTTTTAAATCTCTAGAAGGTTTTTCATTTCCAGTTTTGTCGTATTTTTCAAATTCGGTTGTTTCATGAGTATTTGATTTAAATTTTTTTTCCATTCTGTTTCTATATTCTGTTTATTTCTAGATCTCACGCTTGTTAAATCTGTTTTTTGCTTTTTAGATTTCTCTACGTATGTCGTTTTGCGAATTATTCAATTTGTTTTATTTTTAAGGTCTTCAGATTATTCCAACTTTCGCCCTTTTCGGAGTTTCATATTTCCAAGATTTTTTTCAAGATTGTCCCCACCATTATATATTGTAGATTTTCATAGATATTACTATGTTTTTTATTTAGGTATAGATTAACTGTAAGATTCTCCAGTTTTTATTTCCTCTTCGTTTTTGATTAGAGTGATTTGTTTTGATTTCTTGTCGATTTAGATTCCCATGAACTTAGTTTCGTTCGTTTTTTGATTTTCATGTGTTTTAGTGAAATATCATTTCACTTTGGCGATTTGCAATGTTGTTTTTGTTCTGACTTGGTTGATTTTCCAGATTTTCGTTTTGTTGCAGCTAAAGAAACTGATAGCAGCTATTAGCGCATAATAGTAGGGATACTATAAGTACTTATGCTATTGATTAAACAAAAAAGACGATATTAGATAAAAGCTGCTCATGAAAGATTCTCGGATCAAAAATGTTGAGACAAATTAAAAGGAAAAGGGATTAGGTACCGATAATAGACCATAGCAAGAGCAAAATAACAAACAAAGCCAAACAAAAGTAGCATCAAAAACATGAAGAGATACTCCATAAAAACAAAGTCTGCATGCTATTGTTGGTAATGAAATGTGTACAACTTAATGAAAACAATGTTATGGAATAAATGTATTATCCTTTTTTAATTGTAGCATGTAAATATTCATCATAATTTTTAAAATTATTTTTTGTATCATAGATATTGCTAACTTGTTATTATTTGTCTATATTTGTGTATTAATAATGTTATCATTGATATATTTATGTTTGATAATAAATTATATGTTATAATTATTCTTATATGATTAGAATATCAAACAGCAACTATTATATGATTTGTTGATTATCAATTTTTTTATATATTTTATTATCAACATAGGATTGTTAGCAGAGCCGAGCATCTTAATAGCGCTAAAAACTAAATGCAATATCAGTGCTTAATATTTAGTCTCCTGAATAAAAAAATGGTCGCCATTTTAGCGACTAACTATATATATCAAAGTCGCACAACAATTAAAAAAAATCATAAGCTTTCGACAAAAAATCCTTTAAGACGACACAACTCCCAGTACGAAGATCGCTAACACAAACCAAATTCACGAAGTGAGCAATCGCTAAAATAAGGTTAAAAGGCGTACGACAAGTACGTGCCAAGTAGTTTAGCAGCAAAATCCGACATAACTCAAAAAATCAGTCGGCTTCAAAAAATGATTAGCGGGACAGCCTTTTGAGCGAACTCACCTCAAGTCTTTTTTGGTTCGCCACATCCAGTCAGCTAAAAAATACGGATGTTAGCGACCTGATCTACTTTCAGGTCGCTAACGCGACACACACTGCGCGCGGTCTGTGACTAAAACATCAATTTTTCTTTGTAGTGTATGTTACCGAAGATAGAGGTATTATATTTGGTGGGACTAACAAGGCCTCGTTTTGGTGGAGTTAAGCAAATAAATTAGGACCTTAACTTTTTGGGATTTTCATCTTTTAGGACCTTACAATCTTTTTCATTCACTCTTTGAGAGTTACCCGGAGAAGACTTTAGGTCACTGTGAACCCTTAAGCCCCCATGAGTCGTGGATTTATATGAATTAAAAAAAATCTAAAGTAGAATTGTCTATCATCAATACCTAACCATTATGAACACAAATTTATAAAAATTTCAAATACATTTTAAAACAATAAAAATAAGAGAAGACCGTTATTAAAAAGCAATTTTATAAAATTAAAATACTATTGCATGCAAGTCATCTTTAAGCATTATTAATCAACCTTGGTTAAATTAGATAAGAAAACTAAGCTTAGGTCCCAAAAGGTGATAGAAAATATTGTAAGTCTCAATGGTGAAAAAACCTTAAAGACTTGTTGTTTGGTTGACACAAAAAAAATGGAAAATTAAATATAAATTCATGAAAAGTTCACAAAACATAAAAACTATAGTAATTTACTACACCTCTATTTGGTTAATGAAAACTAATTTTCTATGCACGCGATGTGTGCGGTAACTTTTTCGCTCGAGTTAAGATTTTAATAACAAAGCAGTGCGATAATCTAATATACTTCGTATTGACAATTTAAGAGAATGTTTTACTATCGAGGGAAAATATAATAATGTATATAGTAATATACATTGTTAATATAAAAGAATCAAGTTAAAAATTATTTGATGGTTATTGTTGTAGCACGTTTACGCTTGGCACGCTACAAGATTTCCTCTGCTTCAGGGTTGAGAGATGGGTGGAGGCTTCCCTTCTATGCTACTTCGAGAGAGCTYATCTTGGCTTGGAACCTCGAGATGGCTTGGCACTTCAAATTCCTCGCGACGCCTTAGCACCTGCAAGAAGGAGAATAATCCTTTTTCGGATTATCTCCCCTCCGATGCCTAAGTAAGTAAAGGAAGGAGGAAAGTAATAAATGCTAAGCTYTGTAGAGAGAAGTTAGAGAGATAAGTTCTATACTTGTTTAAGTATGAATTTGTGCTCTCAATATATGAAAAAGTGTGTTGAAAATGGTGCCTCTCAAGGGGTATTTATAGGCTTTTGCCTTACCTCTTGGGGGCTCGGATGTGTGACACTTGTCTCCATCCTATGCATCATTTTACCTGTTTGCTTGGTTGATCTGTTTCCTTTACGGTATTTAATCGGTTCTCGGTCGATTATAGACAGATCTTCTGCCACTCAACTCATGACACGTGTCACGTAGTTCTGTGTCATGTTGGATTTCTACGACCATGCAAAACGCGACACGTGGCTTCACGTGCCACATCATTTGCCCCTCAAACGCTCCCAATACGCTTGTATTTGGAGGGTTTGATAGTAATGCTCATACTTAAATTGGATACGAGTGCTTTCCTCGATTTTTTTTTGTGTTCATTTCTTTAAATGAGGGTTTCCTCGATTTTCGAGCCTGGCCCTTGACAATTAAGCTGGTAGTTTTCCAGATCTTGAAAGTCGTTCCAAAGTCTGGATAATTTCCCATTTCTTGGGATCCGAG
>SNQN01003335.1:32975-62365 GCA_008642245.1 Bassia scoparia | reverse complement strand
AACAAACGGAAGAGTGTATAGGAGTGCCCTCACTTGGAAGTTGGAAGAGTCTTGGACGCTACCAATACTAGGATGATCCACCTTCATGGCTATAAGAGCTCAAGCATACGTCCTTTTCTCAGCCATGTTCGATCGATACCAATACTAGAGCGATCCACCTTTGTGGCTTAAAAGGCTCAAACATCTCTCTATTTCTCTGCCATAGACATTGCTACTCTTTTGACAAAAAATGGATTGAAAGCCTCGTCTTTGTGATCCATGTATTTGGATTCTAAAATCATCGTTTCGACGATCGTTTTAGTTTAACCCAAAATTTCCTTAACAATTTAAGGGACATGGGGGATGACTCCTTAAATTTTAGCCTCAAATGACAAGTATTCTGCCTCCTACGATCGTTTCGAAAATTTCACTATGGGTTGATATGAACATATGATGAACCCAAACAAAATTTACGATCCAAAGGAGTGCATATGTGGAACTTCGAGTTTGCGAAAGATAAAGCGACAAAATGTCGAAACAATCGTAGGAGGCAATACGATCAGTATTCGGGGCCGAAACTCTTGGAGGACTCAACCCCCATAACCCTCAAGGTTTGGGAGATATTCTGGGAAAACCGATCCTGGTCACCGAGACATTGTTTTTTGGGCGTAAAACGTAGATTATATATCACGAAAAAAAGTCCATACAGGGGACTTTTGAATCCACGAACGACAATTCGATTAAACGTCAAAACGCTCGTAGGAGGCACCGCTACGCATGGTATTTAGGGCCGAAACTTACCAATGACCCATCCCTCATCACCGTCAAGGTGTAAGAMAAATTCTAGGCAAAATCGAGCCATGTCATCGAGATGTTTTTTGGSCGAAAAACGTGAATTATACATCACGAAAATGAGGTCTCCAGAAAGATTTCGAGAAAAATGCCGACATTTTAGCCATGGGTTCACTTGATGATATGATGGGTCCAGGGA
The DNA here is from genome assembly GCA_008642245.1 of Bassia scoparia. NCBI lineage: Eukaryota > Viridiplantae > Streptophyta > Magnoliopsida > Caryophyllales > Amaranthaceae > Bassia > Bassia scoparia. Next base: position 61,395 of record SNQN01003335.1, on the reverse strand, counting down.
AGATTTAGGGGCCAAATGAGTCCATACGAAGGACTTTTGAGTCCGTTAAAGAAAACACGAGAAAACCTCGAAACACTCGTAGGGACAGTATGCTTAGTATTTGGGTACAAAACTGTTGGGATAGTTATTTCTCATAACCGTGAAAGTGTGACTGAAATTCTGTACAATTTCGAGCTTGGTTACCGAGATGTCATTTTTTGGCCGAAAAACGTGGATTATCACTGAAAACAGGTCTCCGGTCAATATTCGGAAAATTGCCGAAAATTTTACCATGGGTTCACATGATAATATGATGGGTCCAGGGAAGATTTGGGGGCCAAATGAGTCCATACGGGAGACTTTTGAGACCGTTAAAGAAAAAACGAGAAAACGTCGAAACACTCGTAGAGAGCAGTATGCTTAGTATTTGGGTAAAAAACTGTTAGAATAGTCATTGCTCATGATCGTGAAGGTGTAAAAGAAATTCCGGACAAATTCGAGCCGGGTCGCCAAGATGTCATTTTTTTGCTGAAAAACGTGGATTATACATCACTGAAATGAGATGTCCGGACAATTTTCGGAAATATTGTCGAATATTTTACCTAGGGTTCACATGATAAAATGATGGGTCCGGGGACAATTTAGTGGCCAAATGAGTCCATACGAGGGATTTTTTAGTTCGTGAAAAAATTACGAGAAAACGTCGAAACATTCATAGGGGGCAGTATGCTTAGTACTTGGGTACAAAACTGTTGGAATAGTTATTTCTCACGACCGTGAAGGTGTGACAGAAATTCCGGATAAATTCAAACCGAGTCGCCTAGATGTCATTTTTTGGCCAAAAAACGTGAATTATGCATCACTGAAATGAGGTCTCCGGACAATTTTCTGAAAAATTGTCGAAATTTTTACCATGGGTTCACATGATAATATGATGGATCCAAGGAAAATTTGGGGGCCAAATGAGTACATACAGGGGACTTTTGAAACCGTTAAAGAAAAAACGAGAAAACGTCGAAATACTCGCACAAGGCAGTATGCTTAGTATTTGGGTTAAAAACTGTTAGAATAGTCATTGCTCATGACTGTGAAGGTGTGACGAATACCGGACAAATTCGAGCCGGGTCGCCAAGATGTCATCACTGAAATTTGGTCTCCGGACAATTTTCGGAAAAATTGCCGAAATTTTTACCAACAGTTCACTTGATAATATAATGGATCTAAGGAAAATTTGGGGGGCCAAATGAGTCCATACGGGAGACTTTTGAGACCGTTAAAGAAAAAACGAGAAAACGTCGAAACACTCGTAGGAGGCAGTATGCTTAGTATATGGGTACAAAATTGTTGGAATACACATTTCTCATGGCCGWGAACGCGTGACAGAAATTCCGGACAAATTCGAGCCGAGTCGCCGAGATGTTTTTTTTCGGTCGAAAAACGTGGATTATACATCKCTGAAATGAGAMATCTGGATAATTTTAGGAAAAATTGCCGAAATTTTTACCATGGGTTCACATGATAATACGATGGGACAAGGGAAGATTTAGGGGGCCAAATGAGTRCATACGGGGGACTTTTGAGTTRGTCAAAAAATCACGAGAAAACGTCGAAACACTCGTAGGGMGCAGTTTGTTTAGTACTTMGGTACAAAACTGTTGGAATGCTTATRTCTCATGGRCGTGAAGGCGTGACAGAAATTTTGGACAAATTAGAGCCGGTTCGCCGAGATGTCATTGCTTGGCCGAAAAACGTGGATTATACATCATCGAAATGAGGTCTTCGGACAATTTTCGGAAAAATTACCGAAAATTTTACCATGGGTTCATAAGATAATATGAATGGTCCGAGAAAGATTTGGCGGCCAAATAAGTCCATACGAGACACTTTTGAGTCTGTTAAAAAAAACGAAAAAACGTCGAAATGCTCGTAGGAGGCAGTATGCTTAGTATTTGGCTGCAAAACTGTTAGAATCCTCATTTCTCATGGTCATGAACGCGTGATTGAAATTCTGAACAAATTTGAGCCGGTTCGCCGAGATCTAATTTCTTGACCGAAAAACGTGGATTATACATCACCGAAATGAGGTTTTCAGACAATTTTTGGAAAAATTGCCAAAATTTTTACCATGGGTTCATATGATAATATGAAGGGTCCAATGAAGATTTGGCGGCCAAATGAGTACATACGGGGGACTTTTGAATTCGTTATAAAAAAACGAGAAAACGTTGAAACGCTCGTATGAGGCAGTATGCTTAGTATTTGGGTACAAAACTGTTGGACTGCTCATTTTTCATGGCCGTGAAGGCGTGACAGAAATTAAAGACAAATAAGAAAGCCAGGTCGCCGAGATGTCATTTCTCGGGCGAAAAACATGGATTATACATCACCGAAATGAGTTCACAGGACAATTTTCGGAAAAATGGCCAAAATTTTTACCATGGATTCATATGATAATATGATGGGTCCGTGTAAGATTTGGCTGGCAAATAAGTCCATACGGGGGACTTTTGATTTCGTTTTAGAAAAAACGAGAAAACGTCGAAACGCACGTAGGAGGCAGTATGCTTAGTATTTGGGTACAAAATTGTTGGAATAGTCATTTCTCATGGCCGTCAACGCAAATTCCAGTCAAATTAAAGTCGGGTCACCGAGATGTCATTTTTTGACCCAAAAACGTGGAATATACATCATCGAATAGAGGTCTCTGGACATTTTTCGGAAAAAATTGTCGAAATTTTTACAATGGGTTTATATGATAATATGAAGGGTCCGAGGAAGATTTGGCTGGCAAATGAGTCCATACGGGGGACTTTCGAAATCGTTCTAGAAAAAACGAGAAAACGTCGAAACGCTCGTAGGAGGCAGTATGTGTCGTATTTGGGTACAAAACAGTTGGACTGCTCATTTTTCATGGCCGTGAAGGCGTGACAGAAATTCTGAACAAATTATAGTCAGGTTACCGAGATGTCATTTCTCGGCCGAAAAACGTGGATTATACATCACCGAAATGAACTCTCCGGACAATTTTCGGAAAAATTGTCGAAATTTTTACCATGGGTTCATATGATAATATGATGGGTCTGAGAAAGATTTGGCGGCCAAATGAGTCCATGCAGGGAACTTTTGAGTCCGTTAAAAAAAACGAGAAAAAGTCGAAACGCTCGTAGTATGCAGTATGCTTAGTATTTGGCTACGAAACTGTTGGAATCCTCATTTCTCTTGGCCATGAAGGCGTGACAGAAATTCAGGAGAAACCCGAGCCGGGTCGCCGAGATATAATTTATTGGACGAAAAACGTGGATTATACATCACCGAAGATATGTCTCAGGACAATTTTCGGAAAAATTGCCGAAATTTTTACTATGGGTTCATTTGATAATATGATGGGTACGAGGAACATTTGGTGGCCAAATGAGTGCATACGGGGGACTTTTGAGTTCGTTAAAGAAAAAAAGAGAAAACGTCGAAACGCTCATAAGAGGTTGTATGCTTAGTATTTGTGTACAAAACTGTTGGAATAGTCAGTTCTAATAGCTGTGAACGCGTGACTGAATTTCCGGACAAATTCGAGCCGAATGGCCAAGATGTCATTTCTCGGTCGAAAAACGTGGATTCTATATCACCAAAATGAGGTCTTCGGAAAATTTTGGAAAAATTGTCGAAATTTTTACCAAGGGTTCATATGATAATATGAAGGGTCCGATGAAGATTTGGCGGCCAAATGAGTCCATACGAGGGACTTTTGAATTCGTTATAGAAAAAACGAGAAAACGTCGAAACACTCGTAGGAGGCAGTATGCTTAGTATTTGGGTACAAAACTGTTGGAATAGTCATTCCTCATGGCCGTGAAAGCGTGACAGAAATTCCAGACAAATTCAAGCCGGGTCGCCGAAATGTCATTTCTTGGCCGAAAAACGTGGATTATACAACACCGAAATGAGGTCTCCGGACAATTTTCGAAAAAATTGCTGAAAATTTTATCATGGGTTCATATGATAATATGAAGGGTCCGAGAAAGATTTGGCGGCCAAATGAGTCCATACGTGGCACTTTTGAGTTCGTTAAAAAACAAAACGAGAAAACGTCGGAACTCTTGTAGGAGGCAGTATGCTTAGTATTTGTGTACAAAGCTGTTCGAATAGTCATTTTTCATGACCGTGCACAAATGACCGTGCACGCATGACAGAAATTCCCGACAGATTCAAGCCGGGTCGTCGAGATCTAATTTCATGGCCGAAAAACGTGGATTATACATCACCGAAATAAAGTTTCCGGACTATTTTCGGAAAAATTGCCGAAATTTTGACCATGGTTTCATATGATAATATGATGGGTTCTAAGAAGATTTGGTGGCCAAATGAATCCATACGGGGGACTTTTTAGTCCGTTAAAGAAAAAACAGAAAACGTCGAAACGCTCGTAGGAGGTTGTATGCTTAGTATTTGGGTAAAAAACTGTTGGAATACTCATTTGTCATGGCCATGAAAGCGTGACAAAAATTTCGGATAAATTTGAGCCAGGTCGCCGAGATGTCATTTCATGGCCGAAAAACGTGGATTATACATCACCGAAATGAGATCTCCGGACAATTTTCGTAATATTGGCTGAATTTTTTACCATGGGTTCACATAATAATATGTTGGGTCCGAGAAATATTTTGGGGCCAAATTAGTCCATACGAGAGACTTTTTTTGTCCGTTAATGAAAAACCGAGAAAACGTCAAAACACTCGTAGGAGGCACTGTGCTTAGTATTTGGGTATAAAACTGTTGTAATACTCATTTCGCATGACCGTGAAGACGTGACATAAATTTCCGAACAAATTCGAGCCGGGTCGACGAGATGACATTTCTTGGCCGAAAAATGTGGATTATACATCATCAAAAATTGCCGAAATTTTTACCACGGGTTCATATAATAATATGATGGGTCCGAGGAAGATTTGAGTGCCAAATGAGTCCATACAAGAGAATTTTGAGTCCGTTAATGAAAAAACAAGAAAACGTGGAAACGCTCGTAGTATGCCGTATGCTTAATATTTGGGTGCAAAACTGTTGGAATACTCATTTCTCATGGCCATGAAGGTGTGACAAAAATTTCGAACAAATTTGAGTCGGGTCGCCGAGATGTAATTTCTTGGCCGAAAAACGTGGATTATACATCACCGAAATAAGGTCTCAGGACAATTTTCGGAAAAATTGCCGAAATTTTTACCATGGGTTCTTATGATAATATGAAGGGTCCGAGGAAGATATGGGGCCAAATGAGTCCATACTTGGGACTTTTGAGTCCGTAAAAATAAAAACGAGAAAACGTCGGAACGCTTATAGAAGGCAGTATGCTTAGTATTTGTGTACAAAGCTGTTGGAATAGTCATATCTCATGGCCGTGAACGCGTGACAGAAATTCCAAACAAATTAGAGCCGAGTCACCGAGATGTCATTTCTTGGCCCAAAAACGTGGAATATACATCATTGAATTGAGGTATCCGGACATTTTTCGAAAAAATTGCCGAAATTTAGGCGATGGGTTCTTATGATAATATGAAGGGTCCAAGGAAGATTTGGCTGCCAAATGAGTCCATACGGGGGACTTTTCAATTCGTAATAGAAAAAAACGAGAAAATGTCGAAACGCTTGTAGGAGGCAGTATGCTTAGTATTTGGGTACAAAACTGTTAGTCTGCTCATTTTTCATGGCCGTGAAGGCGTGACAAAAATTCCGGACAAATTAGATTCGGGTCTACGAGATGTCATTTTTTGGACAAAAATCGTGGATTACACATCATCGAAATGAGGTATCTGGACAATTTTCGGAAAGATTGCCGAAATTTTTACCATGGGTTCAAATGATAATATGAAGGGTTCAAGAAAGATTTGGCGGGCAAATGAGTCCATACAGGGACTTTTGCGTCCGTTAAAGAAAAAACGAGAAAACGTCGAAACGTTCGTAGGAGGCAGTCTACTTTGTATATGGGTACAAAACTGTCGGAACAGTCATTTCACATGGCCCTAAACGCGTGACAGAAATTCTGGACAAATTCGAGCCAAGTCGCCGAGATGCCATTTCTTCGCCGAAAAACGTGGATTATATATCACCGAAATGAGGTCTCCGGACAATTTTCGGAAAAATTGCCAAAATTTTTACCATGGGTTCATATAATAATATGTTGGGTCCAAGAAAGATTTTTGGGCCAAATGAGTCCATACGAGAAACTTTTGAGTCCGTTAATGAAAAAACGAGAAAACGTCGAAACGCTCGTAAGTGGTAGTATGCTTAGTATTTGGGTAGAAAACTGTTGGAATAGTCAATTCTCATGGCCGTGAAGGCGTGGTAGAAATTCCGGACAAATTAGAACGGGGTCGCCGAGATGTAATTTCCTGGCCGAAAAACGTGGATTGAAGTCTCCCGACAATTTTCACCGAATTGAAGTCTCCTGACAATTTTCGGAAAAATTGCCTAAATTTTTACCATGGGTTATATTATGACAGTATGAAGGGTTTGAGGAAAATTTGGCGGCCAAATGAGTCCATACGGGGGACTTTTGAGTCCGTCAAAGAAAAAACGAGAAAACGTCGAAACACTCGTTGGAGGCAATATGCTTAGTATCTGGGTAAGTGTTGGAATAGTCATTTGTCATGACCGTGAACGCGTGACAGAAATTCCAGACAAATTCGAGCCGGTTCGCCGAGATCTAATTTCATGGCCGAAAAACGTGGATTATACATCACCGAAACGACGTCTCCGTACAATTTTCGGAAAAAATGCCGAAATTTTTACCATGGGTTCTTATGATAATATGAAGGGTCCGAGAAAGATTTGGCGGCCAAATGAGTCCATACGTGGGACTTTTTAGTCCATACGTGGGACTTTTGAGTCCGTTAAAAAAAACGAGAAAACGTCGGAACGCTTGTAGGTGGCAGTATGCTTAGTATTTGTGTACAAAGCTTTTGGAATAGTCATTTCTCATGGCCGTGAACGCGTGATAGAAATTCCAGACAAATTAGAGTCGAGTCACCGAAATGTCATTTCTTGGCCCAAAAACGTGGAATATACATCATCGACTTGAGGTCTCCAGACATTTTTCGGAAAAATTGCCGAAACTTTACCGATGGGTTCATATGATAATATGAAGGGTCCGAGGAAGATTTGGCTGCCAAATGAGTCCATACGGGGGACTTTTGAATACGTAGTAGAAAAAACGAGAAAACGTCGAAACGCTCGTAGGAGGCAGTATGCTTAGTATTTGAGTACAAAACTGTTGTACTTCTCATTTTTCATGGCCGTGAAGGCGTGACAAAAAGTCCGAACAAATTAGATTCGGGTCTACGAGATGTCATTTTTTGGCCAAAAATCGTGGATTACACATCATCAAAATGAGGTATCTGGACAATTTTCGGAAAAATTGTCGAAATTTTTACCGTGGGTTCATATGATAATATGAAGGGCCCGAGAAAGATTTGGCGGCCAAATGAGTCCATACAGGCACTTTAGCGTCCGTTAAAGAAAAAACGAGACAACGTCGAAACGCTCGTAGGAGGCTGTATACTTTGTATATGGGTACAAAACTGTTGGAATAGTTATTTCACATGGCCGTAAACGCGTGACGGAAATTCCGGACAAATTCGAGTCGGGTCGCCGAGATGCCATTTCTTCGTCGAAAAACGTGGATTATATATCACCGAAATGAGGTCTCCGGACAATTTTCGGAAAAATTTCCGAAATTTTTACCATGGGTTCATATAATAATATGTTGGATCCAAGAAAGATTTTTGGGCCAAACGAGTCCATACGAGAAACTTTTGAGTCCGTTAATGAAAAAACGAGAAAACATTGAAACGCTCGTAAGAGGCAGTATGCTTAGTATTTGGGTAGAAAACTGTTGGAATAGTCATTTCTCATGGCCGTAAAGGCGTGGCAGTTCTTCCGCACAAATTAGAACGGGGTCGCCGAGATGTAATTTCTTGGCCGAAAAACGTGGATTATACATCACCGAAATGAAGTCTCTGGACAATTTTCGGAATATTGGCTGAAAATTTTACCATGGGTTCATATAATAATATGTTGGGTCCGAGAAATATTTTGGGGCCAAATAAGTCCATACGAGAGACTTTTGAGTCCGTTTATGAAAAAACGAGAAAACGTCAAAACACTTGTAGAAAGCAGTGTGCTTAGTATTTGTGTATAAACTGTTAGAATACTCATTTCTCATGACCGTCAAGACGTGACTTAAATTCCGAACAAATTCGAGCAGGGTCGACGAGATGACATTTCTCGGGCGAAAAACGTGGATTATACATCACCGAAATGAGGTCTTCGAACAATTTTCGGAAAAATTGCCGAAATTTTAACCATGGGTTCATATGATAATATAATGGGTTTGAGGAAAATTTGGCGGCCAAATGAGTCCATACGGGGGACTTTGAGTCCGTTAAAGAAAAAACGAGAAAACGTCGGAACGCTTGTAGGAGGCAGTATGCTTAGTACTTGAGGTCTCTAAACATTTTTCGGAAAAATTGCAGAAATTTATACGATGGGTTCTCATGATAATATGAAGGGTCCGAGGAAGATTTGGCTGCCAAATGAGTCCATACGGAGGACTTTTGAATTCGTTATAGAAAAAACGAGAAAATGTCGAAACGCTCGTAGAAGACAGTATGCTTAGTATTTGGGTACATAATTGTTGGACTGCACATTTTTCATGACCATGAAGGCATGACAAATTCCGAAAAAATTAGAGCCAGGTCGCCGAGATGTCATTTCTCGGTCGAAAAACATGGATTATACATCACCGAAATGAGGTCTCCAGACAATTTTCGGAAAAAATGTCGAAATTTTTACAATGGGTTCATATGATAATATGATGGGTCTGAGGATAATTTGGCGGTCAAATTAGTCCATACGTGGGACTTTTGAGTCCGTAAAAAAAACGAGAAAACGTCGGAACGCTTGTAGGAGGCAGTATACTTAGTACTTGTGTACAAAGCTGTTGGAATGGTCATTTCTCATGGTCGTGAACGCGTGACATAAATTCCAGACTTATTAGAGTCGGGTCACCGAGATGTCATTTCTTGGCCAAAAATCGTGGATTACACATCATGGAAATGAGGTATCTGGACAATTTTAGGAAAAATTGCCGAAATTTTTACCATGGGATCATATGATAATATGAAGGGTCCGAGAAAGATTTTGCGGCCAAATGAGTCCATACAGGGACTTTTGCGTCCGTTAAATAAAAAACGAGAAAACGTCAAAACGCTCGTAGGAGGCAGTTTACTTTGTATATGGGTACAAAACTGTTGGAATAGTCATTTCACATGGCCGTGAACGCGTGACAGAAATTCCGGACAAATTCGAGTTGGGTCGTCGAGATGCTATTTCTTCGCCGAAAAACGTGAATTGTATATCACCGAAATAAGGTCTCCGTACAATTTTCAGAAAAATTGGCGAAATTTTTACCATGCGTTCATATAATAATATGTTGGGTCCAAGAAAGATTTTTGGGCCAAATGAGTCCATACGAGAGACTTTTGAGTCCGTTAATGAAAAAAACGAGAAAACGTCGAAACGCTCGTAAGAGGCAGTATGCTTAGTATTTGGGTAGAAATCTGTTGGAATAGTCATTTCTCATGGCCGTGAAGGCGTGGCAGAAATTCCAGACAAATTAGAACGGGGTCGCCAAGATGTCATTTCTTGGCCGAAAAACGTGGATTATACATCACCGAAATGAGGTTTTCGATTAATTTTCGGAACCTTTGCCGAAATTTTTACCATGGGTACATTTGATATTATGATGTGTCCGACGAAGATTTGGCGGCCAAATGAGTCCATACGGTGGACTTTTTAATTCGTTATAGAAAAAACGAGAAAACATCGAAACACTCGTAGGAGGCAGTATGCTTAGTATTTGGGTACAAAACTGTAGGTCTACTCATTTTTCATGGACGTGAAGGCGTGACAGAAATTTCGGACAAATTCGAGCAGGGTCGCCGATATGTCAATTTTTGGCTGAAAAACGTGGATTATACATCACCGAAATGAGGTATCCGGATAATTTTCAGAAAAATTGCCAAAACTTATACCATGGGTTCTAAAAATAATATGATGGGTCTGAGGAAGATTTGAGGGCCAAATGAATCCATACGAGAGACTTTTGAGTCCGATAATGGAAAAACGAGAAAACGTAGAAACGCTCGTAGGAGGAAGTTTGCTTAGTATTTGGTTACAAATTTGTTGAAATACTCATTTCTCATGGCCAAGAACGCGTGACAGAAATTCCGGACAATTTCGTGCCGGGTCGCCGAGATGTCATTTATTGGCCGAAAAACGTGGATTATACATCATCAAAATGAGGTATCCGGACAATTTTCGAAAAAATTGCCGAAATTTTTACCATGGGATCATATAATAATATGATGGATCTGAGGAAGAATTGAGGGCAAAATGATACCATATGAGAGACTTTTGAGTCCGTTATATGAAAAACGAGAAAACGTCGAAACGCTCGTAGGAGAAAGTTTGCTTAGTATTTTGGTACAAAACTGTTGAAATACTCATTTCTCATGGCCGCGAATGCGTGATAGAAATTCCGGACAAATTCGAGCAGCGTCGCCGAAATCTAATTTCTTGGACGAAAAACGTGGATTATACATCACCGAAATGAAGTTTCCGGACAATTTCCGGGACAATTGCCGAAATTTTTATCATAGGTTCATATGATAATATGAAGGGTACGAGAAAGATTTGGCGGCCAAATGAGTCCATACGGGGGACTTTTGAATCTGTTAAAGAAAAAACGAGAAAACGTCGAAACGCTCGTAGGAGACAGTAAGCTTTGTATTTGGGTACAAAACTGTTGGAATAGTCTCATGGACGTGAACGCGTGACAGAAATTCCGGACAAATTCGAGTCAGATCGCTGAGATGTCATTTCTTTGCCGAAAAACGTGGATTATACATCACCGAAATAAGGTCTCCGGACAATTTTCGGAAAAACTGCCGAAATGTTTACCATGGGTTCATATAATAATATGTTGGATCCAAGAATGATTTGGGGGGACAAATGAGTCCATACGAGAGACTTTTGAGTCTGTGAATGAAAAAACGAGAAAACGTCTAAACGCTCGTTGGAGGCAGTATGCTTAGTATTTGGGTAGAAAACTGTTGGATAGTCATTTCTCTTGGCCGTGAATGCGTCACAGAAATTCTGAACATATTAGAGCGGGTCGACGAGATGTAATTTTTGGCCGTAAAACGTGGATTATACATCACCGTAATGAGGTCTCCGGATGATTTTCGGAAAATTTGCCGAAAGTTTTTACCCTGGGTTCGTATGATATTATGATGTGTCTGACGAAGATTTGGCGGCAAAATGAGTCCATACGGGAGACTTTTGAATTCGTTATAGAAAAAACGAGAAAACGTTGAAACGCTCGTAGGACGCAGTATGCTTAGTATTTCGGTACAAAACTGTTGGACTGCTCATTTTTATGGTCATGAAGGCGTGACAGAAATTCCGGAAAAATTAGAGCCAGGTTGCCGAGATGTCATTTCTCGGCCGAAAAACGTGGATTATACATCACTGAAATGAGGTTTTCGGAAAATTTTCGGAAAAATTACCAAAATTTTTACCATGGATTCGTATGATAATATGATGGGTTCGAGTAAGATTTGACGGTCAAATGAGTCCATAAGGGGGACTTTTTAGTCCATTAAAGAAAAAACGAGAAAACGTCGAAACGCTCGTTATTGGCAGTATGCTTAGTATTTGGCTACACAACTGTTGGAATCCTCATTTCTCATGTCCTTGAAGGCGTGTTAGAGATTGCGGAAAAATCCGAGTCGGGTCGCCGAGATGTCATTTCTTGGCCGAAAAACATGGATTATACATCATCGAAATGAGGTCTCCGGACAATTTTCGGAAAAATTGCGGAAATTTTTATCATGGGTTCATACAATAATATGTTGGWTCCGAGGYACATTTGGTGGCCAAATGAGTGCATACYGGGGACTTTTGAGTACGTTACAGYAAAAACYTGAAATCTTCGAAACGCTCGTAGGAYGAACTARTTGGTTACAAAACTGTTGGAATAGTCATTTCTCATTGCCGTGAAGGCGTGACAGAAATTTCGGACAAATTCGAGCCGGGTCGCCGAGATGTCATTTCTTGGACGAAAAACGTGGATTATACATCACCGAAATTAGGTCTCCGGACAATTTTCGAAAAAATTGTCGAAATTTTTACCATGGGTTCATATGATAATATGAAGGGTCCGAGAAACATTTGGTGACCAAATGAGTGCATACGGGGGACTTTGAGTTTGTTAAGGAAAAAAACGAAAAANGGACGAAAAACGTGGATTATACATCACCGAAATTAGGTCTCCGGACAATTTTCGAAAAAATTGTCGAAATTTTTACCATGGGTTCATATGATAATATGAAGGGTCCGAGAAACATTTGGTGACCAAATGAGTGCATACGGGGGACTTTGAATTCGTTAAAGAAAAAAACGAAAAAATGTCGAAATGCTCGTAGGAGGCAGTTTCCTTAGTATTTGGGTACAAAACAGTTGGAATACTCATTTCTCATGGCCGTGAAGGCGTGACAGAAATTTCGAACAAATTCGACCCGTGTTTTRGAGATGTCAATTATTGGCCGAAAAACGTGGATTCTACATTACCGAAGTGAGGTATTCCGACAATTTTCGGAAAAATWGCCGAAATTTTTACCATGCGTTCATATGATAATATGAGGGGTCCGTGGAACATTTGGCGGCCAAATGAGTCCATACGGGGGACTTTTGAGTCCGTCAAAGAAAAAACGAGAAATTGTCGAAACACTCGTTGGAGGCAGTATGCTTAGTATTTGGGTACAAGAGTGTTGGAATAGTCATTTCTCAAGGCCGCGAAGGCGTGACAGAAATTCCGCACAAATTCGAGACGGGTCGCCGAGATGTGATTTCATGTCCGAAAAACGTGGATTATTCATCACCGAGATGAGGTCTCCGGACAATTTTCGGAAAAAATGCCGAAATGTTTACCATTGGTTCATATAATAATATGTTGGGTCAGAGAAACATTTAGCGGCCAAATGAGTTCATACGTGGGACTTTTGAGTCCGTTAAAGAAAAAACGAGAAAACGTTGAAACGCTCGTAGTAGGCAGTATGCTTAGTATTTGGGTACAAAACTGTTGGAATAGTCATTCTTAAGGCCGTGAAGGTGTGAAAGAAATTTCGGAAAAATTCGAGACTAGTCGCCGAGATGTCATTTCTTGCCCGAAAAACGTGGATTATACATCACCGAAATGAGGTCTCCGGACAATTTTTGGAAAAATTGCCGAAATTTTTACCATGGGTTCATATAATAATATGTTGGGTCCAAGGAACATTTGGTGGCCAAACGAGTGCATACGGGGGACATTTGAGTTCGTTAAAGAATAAAAAACAAAAAACGTCGAAACGCTCGTAGGAGGCAGTTTGCTTAGTATTTGGGTACAAAACTGTTGGAATAGTCATTTCTCATGGCCGCGAAGGTGTGATAAAAATTTCGGACAAAGTCGAGCCGGGTCGCCGTGATGTCATTTCTTTCCCAAAGACGTCGATTTTACATCAATTAAATGAGGTATCCGGACAATTTTAAGAAAAATTGCCGAAAAACGGGCTCACATGATAACATGGTGGGTTTGTGGAAGATTTGGGGGCCAATTCAGTCCTTCCGAAGGATTTTTGAGTTCGTTATAGAAAAAATGAGAAAACGTCGAAACATTCGCAGGGGGCAGTATGCTTAGTATTTGGGGACAAAACTGTTTGAATAGTCATATCTCACGACTGTGAAGGTGTGACTAAAATTTCAGACGAATTCGAGTCGGGTTGTCGAGATGTCATTTTTGGCCGAAAAACGTGGATTATATATCACTAAAATGAAGTCTCCGAACAATATTTTGAAAAATTGCTGAAATTATTACCATGGGTTCAAAAGATAATACGACGATTCCTGAGAAGATTTGGGGGCTAAATGAGTCCATACGGGGGATTTTGTTGAGTCCGTTAAAGGAAAAATGGGAAAACGTCGAAACACTCGCTGGGGGCAGTATGCTTAGTATTTGGGTATAAAACTGTTGGAATAGTCATTTCTCATCACCGTGAATTCGATTTTGGAGTTCGAGCCGAGTCGCCGAGATATCTTTTTTGGCCGAAAAAACATGGATTATACATCACGGAAAGAGGTCTCCGAAAAAAATTTGGAAAAAGTTTCGATTTTTTACCGTTGGCTCCCATAACCATATAACGATGTCAGGCGAAATTAGGGGCCAAAACAAGGAGATTTTATGGGGTTTCAGAGGAAGCAAGTCATATTTCAGGAAAAATCGAGAAAACGTCGAAATGCTTGTGGGTGGCACAACACTTGATAATTTGGGCCGAAACTCTTGCAATAGTAATCCCTCATCACTCTTAATATGTGAAAGAATTTTTGGGCAAAACTAAGCTTGGTTATAGAAAGGCTGTTTTTTGGCTGAAAAACATGGATTATGCATCACGAAAATGAGGTCTCTACAAAATTTTATGAAAAATTGTCGAATTTTTTACATGGGTTCTTACAGCCATATAACGATTCTGATGAATTTGGATACAAAACGAGGATATTTGATTGGAGACAAAACGAGGATATTTGATAGGGTTTCGAAGGCCGCTTGCCAAATTTTAGGTAAAAAAGGGATAAAACGTCGAAACATCCGTGGGAGGCACGACACTCGGTATTTGGGTGCGAAACTCTTGAAATATCCATACCTCATCACTCTCAAGGTGTGGGAAATATTCTGGGCAAAATCAAGTCGGGTTATCGAGACGCCTTTTTTCGCCTAAAAACATAGATTGTACATCACGAAAATGAGGTTTCGGAGAATTTTTGGAAAAATTTCCGATTTTTTTACCTTTGGATCCCACAACCATATCATAATGTCGGGCGATATTTGGGACCAAAACGAGTAGATTTGAGGGGGTTTCGGAGGCCGCAAGCCATATTTAAGGAAAAACGACAAAACGTCGAAACGCCGGTGGGAGGCTTGACACTTGATATTTGGGGCCGAAACTCTTGCAATAGTCATCCTTCATCATCCTCAAGGTGTGGGAAAATTTATGMGCAAAACCGATCCACGTCCCTTTGAAGTTGTTTTTTGGCCGAAWAACGTGAAGATTTGACYTGGTTTCGYYGGTCGCAAGCCAAATTTCAGGAAAAAGCGACAAAACACCGAAATGCCCATGGGAGGCACYACATTCGGTTTTTMGGGCCGAAACTCTTGGAATATTTATCCCTCYTRACCCTCAAGGTGTGGGAAATATACTGGGCAAAAACGAACCGAGCTATCGAGTCYTCGTTGRTTCGCCGAAAAACATGGATTATACATCACSAAAAGATATCTCCGATSGAGTTTTTTACCATTGGRTCCCATAACCATATAACGATGTCGGGCGAAATTTGGGACCAAAACAAGGAGATTTGATGGGGTTTCGGAGGACGCAAGTCATATTTCAGGAAAAAGCGACGAAACGTAAAAGCACCTGTGGGAGGCACAACACTCAGTATTTTGGGCCGAAACTCTTGCAATTGTCATCCCTCACCATCCTCAAGGTGTGGGAGAAAATCTAGGTAAAACCAGCCAGATCACTGAAGCGTCACTTTTGACCGAAAAACGAAAATAAGGTTTTTGAAAAAATTTCAACCGAAATTGCTTTGGAGACCTGATTATCGTGATTTATTATCTACTTTTTTCATCCTAGAATCGATGTTTCGGTGACCAGACGCAATTTTGCCCAAAATTTGTCCTTGTCAAATAGGGTTATTTGCTTATTAACACCTTTATATGCCTTCAGTTCATCTTATTAACACCCTTGTGTGCCTTCATTTTTGCTTATTAACACTCCTCTTTTAATTTCATCCTCAACAAATGATTCTAGTCTCCTTTACGCATATAATGCAATGTAGGGTTATTTGCTTAGAAACACCCTTATATGCCTTCATTTATGCTTATAACATTGCATTTAGTCATTATATGACTGTTGTAACCTTGTGTCAAATTTACACCAATTTCTATTCTTGGGTCCCAAAATTCAAAAAAAAAAAAGGAAGCATCTCATATATCCTAAACTTGTACCATGTATCACATGCCTCTTTCATAGGCCCATAGTTTGGTTTTGTCTTTCAAAAAATGAGCACAATTCGGTACCCCAAAAAAAAAAAAAAAGGAGTAAATAATCCTGAGAGCAAGTTTTTGAATAATCAATCATTTATTACACTTATTATGAGTGATTTGTGTATACATTCCCTTATTTGCATCCCTACTTTGGAACGACATCATCCCATGGCTTGAGGAATCATAAAATAAATTTTTAGCTCATTCGAACTTCTATCTGAAGTAGGTTTCCTCCGAGCATTAGCTGCCGCCTGCTCCATTTTGCCTCTAATAACATAAACAATAAAACAAATCAAACATGAAACACTTTTGCTAAATTTAGAGCTTCCTTAACAACTCCATTGCTGAGAGCATGTTCACAGCTTGTAAGTCGTAAGTTGTAACACTTGTAAGCAAATCACTAATGTTGGCACTTGGTAGTTCCGCACTGCATCAGTGCATGGTGCTAGAATTACAGCAGAACAAGTCTTTCTTATTCATCTACTATCAGAAATGTTATCAAAACGCAGCCTGAACAACTTTTCCTTTCTTCAGCAACCTATAACAGAAATCATAATAAATGATTCAGTTTTAAGCAATGAGTACTAAAGCTATCCATATTTTTTGAAAAAATTCAAAGCAGATGGCACTTGGCAGGAATATGAGAGTGAGAAATCAAGAGACTTTAATTTCRAAGGAAGCTGCGTCACTRTAATACTCACTCAGATTTTTCCACAATTTACCTTACTTTTTCCCCTTTTCCACTCTCTCTCCCTCTCCAATCTATTTTTACCTTTCGACCCCACTCACATTATAATACTCCGTACATTATTCCTAATTTTTCCCCCAAATAGTAAGTGCACATAACATAAAAAATCGAAGGGAGTAGCTTGTTTGGTAGTAAAGATTTGGAAAACAAAGGATGGATAAAAATATGTTAGAATTCAACATTTGGTTTTTAAAAAGAATGTTTTTCCATACTTGCCGAGGTTTCACGATTTTTTTTGCGAAAAATGCACTGTAAAAAAGTTTGTCCAAAACTGCTATAATTGGTACCTAAGTTGCTCCCTGATATAAGAGAAGGGGAGAGCAAATGGAGTCCACATATAGAAACATGTATGTCCCTCCTCCCTTAAATACAAAAGAGATAAATTAATGAGGGTCAAATGACCCAATAAGTCTTAAAAATGAAATTTTTTTTAAAAAAACAAAAAAAAACAAAAAACCCTTTGATCACTTGGGTATAAAATTTAGCACAACATCATAAGATAATATCAGATGCACCATAATGAAAAATTCTCCTACAATTTGACCGAAGAACATATGTGTACTATATGCGCCTTAATTAAGGTTTTTTTGTTATTACTTCACTTCCTTCCCTTTTTTTCATCTTCATTCCATTCTTTCCAATACTTCCCTTTTCCATTCAACCCAAACTTACCTAAACAACAACAACAAAGCCTTAATCCCAAAATGATTTGGGACCGGCTAGACATGAATCAATATAAGAATCGCACAAATAATTAACATAAATCATTCTCCCTCCATTCTTCTCTGTTTGAGCCACACTTCTATCAAGTCCCAAAACTGCATATCACTTTCAACCATTCTCATCCAAGGGGCATGAAGAGGTAAACATTGAAGTTGAGTTGAAGCACAAAAGCATGTGGAGGACAATGAGTCGAGCCTGCTCGAGCTCGGCTCGAAGATAGCTCGAGCCGAGCCTCATCTATGCTCGGCTCAAAAGCTTGCGAACAGGCTCYAAATATTATTTTATCTTTTTATATAGCCTAACAATTATAAAATTAGTAATATATTATTGATAAATTTAACATAAAATAGAAAATTCATAGCTATTAACTATTAGATATTCTTAAAAGTCATTATATTACAATAGTTTTCGAACTCCAATATAGCTTCATTGTATTTTGAACTTGACTTTTCAGGCTCGAAAAAGCTCGAGGTTCGGCTCGAGCTCGAGGATATTCGTCACGAGCCTAGCTCAAAATACCRAAAGTTCGGCTCGTTAACACCCCTAGACATTACCATGAGATTTAAAAGGCAAGGAMAATTAAAGTAYTGGCTAAAGCACAAACACATGAGCTCCTGAGCTTTTACTTTTCGTATCAATTTTAKAAACAATTACAATCCCCTCCCAACACACAAAACACCCTTCTTTGCATTTGATGCTTCTTTCATATATTAGCCTTTCATTAAATATTACTTTATATGGAAAGAATAACTGTGAAAGTAAAGAAGTTTCTTTAAAAAAAAAAAAAAGGTTAGACACAATTGATAAATTAGTGTTGTTATGATATAAAACCCTTTTTGGTGTTTATCGTTTGTGGTGGCAACTGATTATATCTGGGTCGTCGCTGAGTAAATCTCTGAATACCAATGATAATTGGTTTTTTTTTTATCTTTGTCATTTGGCATTTAATTAGATTGATTGATCAATCAACAAAATGAAGGAGTTTAATTATTTATAAATAATAATAAATAATAATAGACCAATTAATACTCACTTATTAATTATTGTTCTGAATCAGTCAACCATAAAAAAGTTAAATTAGAAATAATCGTCAATTCTGTAATGCTTTTTTAAACCTATATTCTATATTATCAATAAATTTATTATTTTTAGTTATTTACTATTAGTGGCCATATGCTGAAGTAGATACTAGATATAAAGTATTAATAATTATGTTTACTCACAATAGTAATAGATATCCTCTTATGGAGTTTGAATTGATTAATTGATTACTGTTCAATTTTAAATTATAATGTCTATTCAGGGTTTTATAGGAAAATTTATTGATAGAAGTGAGTGTACATAGTTAGAAAGAATAGAATTGAGAGGAGGTGTGTGATATTTGTGCACATTAATAAACAATATGTAATTTTGTAAAGAGTGGTGAATTTTGGAATGTTGAAGGAAAAATAAATGGAGTACATGTGTACTTTTTAAATTACCGCACACATCATTACATATGAAATTATTTTTAAGCGAGATCAACAGATTAGGGATTTTCCACTGTTTTTCAGCTTAATCAGTGAATCATGTAGAGAAAAGGGGGGGGAAATAGAAAGAATGAGGCAAACTAAGTGGTCAGTGTGTTGCACGTATAAATGACGGTGTATGACAAAAATTTTTTATAAGACAATCTATTGCAAAATGGGTGAACCAAGGCATTTTGGACAACTCCCTGTAAAACTTAGAAATGAAAGGAAAACTCTTTAAGTAACTTTGCTTTCATTTCTTCCAAAAGAGGCGGTGCAAAGGAAGGAAATTATCAAAAATGCATGGAAGTGTCAGATTTTTTTTTTCGGTTTTCACTTCCCATTCTTTTATCTCTCCTTTTATTTCTTTTCCTTCACTAAGTGAAGCAAACAGGTAGTAAAAGTGAAAGTATAACTCTCGCGAGAAGTGGAACCAGTACTTTAGAGCCTACAGGTGTTCTCATAAGCTTAGTTAATACGTTTAGTGGGAAAATAAGTTTATTCCTTGAAAAAGTTCAAGTCAGTAAAAAATAAGTTTATGTTATAGTAATTCAGTTAAATAGTTAATTCAGCAAATAATTCTTAAAGAATCTATGTAATATTGTAAGAAAGAGATTCCAAAAAGGTAGAAACTCATAAATCTCAAATGATTAACATTTCTTAAATAAATATTAAAGGGACACCACTATAGGAATATAGTAATCATGCAAATATTATTCTATCAATTTTAGAAAGTCATACACTTGTATTTTAGCTGGAGATTTTGCCTTGAACCATTTGCATTTTAATAAAGAAAATAAGCATCATTGGAAGCAATAAGTTCAGTAGAGATAAATTCAGTTCAACAAAATCAGTAACAAGGCCTAAAAAGAATGTTTAACATTTATGTGATAATGGAGAAAGTGATTTCGCAGAAGGTAGAAGCATAATGAAATCCACAAAATTATACTCCCTCTGTATCAAATAATTGCAACGATTTGACACTTTTTCTCTATACTTTATGTCAAATCGTTGCGTTTATTTTCATACGAAGGGAGTACATTACTAAATATTACGGACACCGCTATAGGAATATATAATCATGCCAAGAATTATTCTATCAATTTGGAAAACATACACTGAACTTATCCCTTGTGCAGATTTTGCATAAGCAATAAGTTCAATTCAGTAGAAATAAAATCAGTTCAGCAAAATCCAATTGACTAGAACAGGGCCTAAAAAGAAATTCTTAACATCTATGTGATAATGGAGAAAGTGATTTCGCAGAAGGTACAAACATAATGAAATCCTCAAAATGATACATTGCTTAATATTAAGGACACCACTATAGGAATATATAATCATGCCAAAGAATTATTCTATCAATTTGGAAAGCATACACTTTGAGTTTAGCTGGCAGATTTTGCACTTAAACACTAATTGCCAATAAAAAAAGGGAAAATAAGCATTGTTGGAAGTAAACAAGCAATACAATGCTGTAAAAATCCCCATACCATCTCCAATGCTATCTTCCCAAAAATAAAAATATGCCCAATATGCAGATTCTGAGGTCTTATTAGACAGCCTAAATTCTAGAGAGAGTATCAATTATTTGGTCCATTGCCCTTGTTCAAATAATCCCAATATGGGTACTTTCATCCATTAACATTCCTTATAAGAAAAACTTAAGCTTTATTATGAATCAAGTGATCATATTTTGCAACATATTATCACATAAATAAGAAGGTTCATAAATGACACAGACAATTCTTAGATGGCAAACCCAGAAAGGATAGAACAATTGATTATCTCACCACCAACCTTTCCTAGAGACAAATGACCAGGCTATAAATTTGCCAACTCCCCCAAGACCCAAGTGCACCTTGTCTTCTTCCCTCCCTCCCTAAGTACACCTTGTCTTCCTCCCTCCCTCCCTCCCTCTTCTCCTAGCCTCATTTTCACAATGTCTACACATCAGAACTCACGTTACATCAACCATTTTGGCACTGAGAATTCTAGTCCATTGAGACCTACATTTCTAGCATGCCGAATATGTGACCAAATATTCATCAATGCCCTTTCTCTACTAGAGCACTATGATTCTCATGAAAATGAGCTCCCCCAAAGAAATCAAAATAATCAGACAACTYCCTACCTATCCAGTTTGAGAGCAAGCAGAGAGAGAAATCTTACCAACAATTCCATCCAGCCTCGTCTCTCTAGCCCATCRACCTTGCATCAGCGGCACCACCCATATTTCCCACATAACCACAGAGCGTTGCAGCGTGAAAGAGTTGCTACCCCTCAAYCCAACCCTTATCGTGCTTCTACACAAACTGCAAACTACATAGAACCAACACACCCTGTTGCAAACAACAATTCCTTGGGTGCTTCCTTCCAAATTACAAACAGGATATCAGGAAGAAATGTCTCAAACGGCGGTCCATTTGTCATTCACCACCGACTGTCATCCGCACAGCGAGTAGTTGTCCCAAATTTTCAAGAGCAGATAGGACAGAATGAGTTTGCAAAAAATGGGACAGTGTGGTATCTCAGTCAGTTGGAAAAACCAATACCAAAGTTGATTGACCTGGAGAAAGAAAACGGTTGGTGTGAGTTTGCGAAACTCGATCTGACGTTGAAACTCTAAGAGAGCAGATGTGCTCATTTTTATCAATTCATGACATTGTTATCAGTTCATGTTTTTTCGCCCTTCTCTTTTTGACATTGCATTATTTTCCTTTCATACATAAACAAAATCAGAATTCATTTAATTTTTTATGTAGTTTGCATCCCTTTGTAGGAGATTGTACTGTTGTAATACATAGGGAATTTTATAATAAAATTTTATCTTATTCAAATCCTTGTCAAATCATAGAGCACACTGAAACCACTAAAGAGAACAGTAAACAACAAGAAGTTACCTTAGCTTCTGGATTATAAAGAAAGAGACTGCAAGGGGTAAAGTGCATGCTCCCTCCACAAACAAAGGTTTCCAATCCTAATTAGCACAAGGTGTAGCAATATCAATGAGATTGCATTAACAGTTGTAGCACGGCYGAAACAGCATTTGGCAAGTGTTACAACACACTCTGCAACGGTCACAGGTGTGAATTGGACATATTGAGAAAAGTTCACTTCATCATTCTGATTCACAAATTAATCGAGTATACCTACACAATTCAGCAACTTTTGCTAATCAATTAAATGTATTTTATAAATAGTGTGGTATTATTGAATAAAAAAATTTAAAGAATATCACCTATTATCAATAAACCATATTCTCTATGTACAGATGAAATATTCAGCAACATCATTTGACCAAATGGGTCTAAAACTTAGCACCAGTGACAAAGGAGTACTCAATTAGACTAATGGCAACATTTTAGCCTCACTGTCTAGGCTATTCGTATTCCTTTGTTCAACCTAACCTAGAGAGACTGAGAGAGAAGGTAGAAGGAAAGAGTATGAGGAACAAAGAATGTACGCACAATGCTTACAAAGATAAAAGGAAAGAGGATGAGATAAGTAAAAGGTTTGTCTAGTCCAAAACAATTCTCCCCTACAATTAGTAACGGTGTTTTTTAAGCAAGGCTTGGGGTGGGATCAGACAAATAAAAGCACATAATGAAGTGGAAAAACTGTGCACTATCGAATTATCCCAAAATTGAAACACATACCTTGACCCACAAAAGGGAGATGTGAATCATGGTGCTACAACATTCTACAAAGGATTATTAATGAACTAACCTTCTGTTTCATCTCCTATCTGCTCATTTAGCTCTTTCCCTCTTTTGAATACAGGTATTTTACCCATTTGGTCAATAGACCTTTCTTATAACCTTACATGTCAGGCTGATCAGAGGCGGAGCCAGAAATTACATATTGGGATAAATATTTTACCGGATATTCGGATAAAATTTTTACTTTTAGCAACCGACTTTTTACTTTTAGCGACCGACTTTTTACTTTTATCGACCGACTATTTAATTTTTGCGAGCYGTCGCTAAYATCAGTCGCTAATTTTGCTAAAATGCGTGATTTTTATTTTTGGAAWTGGGAGGGCAATTGAGTTGGTCTTACATATACACTCAACTTATCAATACTAAATAAGCTTAAAAGATTTTTAGATAGATGGTAACAACAGATACGTTCGGCATCGAAGCTAGACATTCAAACATGGGAATGGACACTTCATTTTAGTCTAAAACCATAGCCATTATTCATAATTTAGCTAAGTTGGACACTTGGACACATCCAACATTAATCATACTCGAATCAGAGTAACATACATGTTAGGAAAGGGGTCTACAAAACGTGTCGAAGTGTTTCATCTAAACATTTTGTGGAACAAGTTAAAAAATCTTACTACAAAACTAACTTTACACATGGATAGCGATGGTCAATGTTGGTTCCACAACTTGCTAGCCAAATATACAAGAATTTCATTAGGTAGATTTCCAAAAATATTGATAGAGTAAACTAAAACTGGGGTTAATGCCAAGTCGGAGCAATGTAGCCAACCCCATTTATGGAACTAAAGCTTTGATTAATTGATCAATCGATCGCTCTTCAAATGCAAAGTCTAGCACTTACTTTTTACCAAACCATCACTAATCACTAACAATTGTTACAATTGCTAAGAAGGGATAACTAACAAAAGAAAATGTGATACTTTCACATAAAGTTCTACCTGGGGTACTACTTGGTCATAAWAGACCATGGAGTCCAGTCATGCACTCAGGCCACATGTCTAAGGCATCACTACATGGCCATTTATTAACATCTTGCCCTTGGCAATGTTTTAGATTCTATATTGTGGTCCTTTGTGAAGAGTGATAAGATTAAGCTTAAGAGCAACATAATTAGCATTAAATCTTAAAGCTTCTAATGACATAATTTTTTGGTGGGTATCACGTTCATTTTATTAGCTCATAACCAACTCCGAAATTGATTCTTGAAATGTCAACCCTCAACATAAGACTTGGGAAGGGTTAGGTCCCTCAACTATCAAGATGACTAAAGGTCCATTTCAAAGTTGGTGGACATTACTTAGTTTTAATTTATCTTTGTTGGACAACCCGAAGTTGAATCAATTTAGGCATTAATTTACAAGCCAACATCAAAATAACTTCCTAAGGCAAATTCTATTTTCAAGCTCAAAGAGTTGGCCCACGAACAAACTTGATGTGAGTCATAAGAAATTCCGAAAAAATCCAATTGGCATCAAAAATTTCAAAGCCATCCCATTCCCATATGAGAAAAAATATATAAAAAGAAAGAAAAATACTTCCTCCGTTTCGATTTAGTCGCTACACTTCCCTTTTTTAGCCTTTTTTAGCCTGTTTCACATTACTTGCTACACTTTATTTTCTTTCCTATTTTGGTAACTTTTTAATGTGCAAAATGTCTATTATACCCTTACTAAAAAATTTAACATTTCTTATTAAACCTACCTAATTACACTTAAAACATTTAAAAACTAAACTAAGATTAGATTAAATATAATGACTCACCAATTTATTGTCATCACCCGACAACTTTTTAATGGAATCTAGATGTTTCCAATCTACATTTTAGATCTGTTTCCTCATTTTACCCAGAAAATCGTTCATATCATTTCATTTCCTCACTCGTCTTCATCCTTTCACCCTTCAATTCATCACTTATCTCATTTTCTCTCTCCTCTTCCTTTCTAAAATCTTACCTCACCTCTTTCTCTCTCCTAAACACATCTAATCAACACTATTACTTGCAAATTGACTATGTTCGTTCCAAATTTGAACGAGATGTACCAAGTGATGTGTAATATCGATGATGAAGATGAGTCCCATTGCGTGAGTGTTATGATTACAGCTTTTGAGAAGGGTTTGAATTGGCCTAGGCGATTATACGAAGGAGGTGGCGCCAATTGTATTTTGGGACCTTTGGGATTTTATGCCCTTGGTGTAACTGTGGGGAAATTCATAGATCATGAGAAGAAGATGAAGGCGAGACTAGTTCTTGGTTACAGCACCCCTAAACGTGCAAAAGGGATGAATGAATCACGAACGAAGGGCAAGAAGGGGTAGGGTGGAACAGCCTAGATTGCTTCGAGATTGTATCTCCTCAATGAGGCCATTGATGAGCAATTGAGCAGAGTTAAGAAGGAGAAGGTAAGGTTCTTCAACCACTCTCCTAAAAGGGTCCTTCAACGAGGGCTTGCAAGGGAGTGAAATTGGTACATGGTTGAGGTGTTTTGTTATTTTCGAATTATGCAGTATATTTCTTTATTGTTATGATTGTTTTGACTTTTAATTAGAGAATCTGATTTGAACTTAAAATTGGTTTAGCATGAGATACTGATTGTTGGTTTGTTAAATGGTGATGGTGATATATTTAATTGTATTTTTTTTTGGTTTTATTGGTGACTTTTTTGGTTGTTAAAATATTGGGTTATGAGCTTGTGATGAATTTTTGGTCTTCAAATGGTTTTTCGTATTAGAAGTTTTTGGTAGTGGCTTGCGATGGTTGTTGTTGTGATTCATTAATTTGTCAATGATAACATATGTGAATGGAATACAAGAGTAGCCAAAATGAGTGACTAGAAAGTCAACCCATAACATAGCTTTGATTTTGTATCGTTAGACACTTGGCCTATAAGGAACATCCTCCCTTGGTACAAATAATCACGCATGGTTCAAGTAGAACCATTCTCTCATCTATGTGTATCACATTATGCATACTTTCAAAACAGCTTGTTTAGTTGACGTACTGTGAATGTGCTTAACACCCATTTCATTCTTGCTATTTATGTTGGTGTACTGATGGATGATTGCTTGATGTATGATCCTAAGACAGCCCTCTTTAGAAGCTATAAAGGATAGAAGGTGAAACCTTAAGGCCCCAAAGCTTCTATAAATGTTCTTCATGGGTGGCACATACATTCTTGAGATGTCTTCATTTTGGCACCTACTTGCCCAACTTTCCTTGCTGAACATTAATACAACACCTCTCTGCTATATCTTTCATGCTCTATCTCCAAAGCCTTGACACAGTTGTTCGGTGAAGCTTGAATTCTTTAGATTTTCTGTGATTGCCCCTTAGGTAGCTTGTCATTAGTGTTAAGCATAGCAACTTCATCCATTTTCTTTTCTCTTCACATTCGAATTTCTTTCCTTCCCTCTCATACACCCTTGCATTTCTGTGTTCCCATTGTTGCATTTCTTTTAGTTGTTACATAATTGTGGGCTTTGTTCATTTCAGATTCAGAGGGGTTTCTTTTACTTCGCAAAGTTCTGCAGTACAACAAGTATTTCAGCCAAGATCATCTTCAATTATGTGCATCTATATTGAAGAAATACTCATCAAGTATCATTTTGAAGTTTAGTTGTGGAGACAAGAAAGTTACAAGAAGAGATGTTTTTTTTTTTGGGAATTTTTTGGACATAAACCTGACTTTGTATTTATGTATTCAGTAATATTTGGTAGATCTAATTAATGTAGTGCATGGGTTGTGCAAATGATGTACTTTTTTTTTTTTTTTTGCTGCTCTAAATGCTCCTCTCTCATGGTGAAGTAATGAATTAGTGTTTTAGAATAGTTGAACAAATGAGTAAATAAGAATGAAAGAAAATGTTGTTATACTGTGTGAGTAGGATTGCCTTTGTTTTTTTGTGGAAATTTAAATGCTCTCTCAAATTTTGGGACAAAATATTAGAGGGAATAATTCCCAAAAACCCAAAAAAAGTAGCGTGGAGAAGAAGCAAATCAAGGGAAAGGAAGGGGGCACCATAAAAAAATTAAGAGGGAAAAAATGGAGTGGACACTTAATAATCAATCACATGGTCCCAAAATTCAATTAATACTACCCCTTCTACCCCCATAATCATCCTATCTAATTTCACCTAGGAGTCCGTCTCTTCCATCGTAGCGACTAAATCGAAACGGAGGAAGTATGGTTAAGTGTAAACAGAACTTTGTATCCATATTACAAGTGAAATAAATTTCGTCTGTGACGACGGCTGTGGTAGGACTGAATGAGCCAGAAGAAAAGCTGATGGTGAGAGTAAAAGAACAAGAGAGCTTGATTTGATAGGGATCCAGTTTGGTAATATAGACATAGGGTTGTAATGAGCCTGAGCCTAGTCGCGAGCTGCGTCGAGCTCGGCATGAAGCTTCGTCTGCGGGTCGAGCTCGAAGAACGCTTGAGCTCGAGCTAGGCGCGATAATAACCGAGCGATACACCCGAGCTATGCTACCGCTCGCCAAAGCGCGAGCGAGCCGGCTCGATTTATTTATTTATTATAAATTATATAATTATTTTATATATTAAAATTTTAAAATAATGAAAGATGTATATGTATTATTGAAACTTAAAAGATAGTTAAAAAAACCTTCCTATGCTTGAATTTTGTTATTTGGAGACTTTGCAAGTGTGTGAACGTGCGTGTGATGAAATATTTGTAGACTTTGTAATTTYGATTTAAGTTTGATATGTTTTTGGATTTTGTAGAATATTTTGTTGGATGTTAGTAGTTGATATTTGAAAATTTGAACTTTGAAGATTTAGAATTTCAAATCAAAAAAAAAAGTTAAATAAGCTTAAATGAGCTCGAGCCCTTAAACGAGTTTTTAAATGAGCTCGAACCTCGAACTCGAACCGAGCTCTGATTTCGAGCTAACGAGCTCGAGCTCAAAATTTGAGAGAGCCTCGAGCCGAGCCTCTATATAACTCTCACGAGCTCGAGCCGAGCCTCTATATAACTCTCACGAGCTCGAGCCGAGCCTAGCAAGGCTCGGTCTCGGCTCGTTAACAGCCCTAATATACATTAACATGCATTTTTTGGGTAAAATGGTAAATATATACATTAACATGGTTACGTACAAAGCTATGCAAGTGTAGTATTTGTTCTCATTCTAGAATAAATAAGTCTTATATTGGTATTTGAGTCAATGGTTCAAGTCTTGGTTTACTCTAGTTATCTTCCTAAAAAAATTAAAACTTGTACTCCGTACGAAAAAAAATTTAAAGCGCATTTTGTGAGAAAAACCTTTTTAAAATGTTGGTAATTTAAAAAATCTTGCAAGAAGAAACGTGTTTATTGACTTTATTCTATATGCTCTCGTTCTTATTCTTCTCATAAACAAAACAAAAATATTACTCCCTCCGTTTTTTTTAGATGTTCCATACCATTATGGAACGGTTTTTAAGAATTGATTGAGTTGAATAAAATAGTTGAGTAAGTTGGGTAAAAAGTTGAATAAGTTAGGTAAAAGAGTAAATGTGTGAATGAAATTTTATGGGAAATA
>SNQN01003335.1:0-13962 GCA_008642245.1 Bassia scoparia | reverse complement strand
AAAACCGAAACCCTAACAATGATATTAAGATCGAGCATCCACACAGCAATAGCAAAGCAATGCAACGCAACGCAACGCAACAATGGCAGCAACGCAGCGCAACACAAGAGAGATAGACACAGAGACGCCGTCCGTCCGTCGAGTGGGCCCGTACAAGGAGAGGAGAGAGAAAGGGGGTTTGATTATTCTCAAAATATTTGAGTAATGAAATACTTCGTATTTTAAACCCAATCTCTAATGGTCCTAACTCCTAAGTAATGAATACACTAATAATGTGCTTATCGTAAAGTATTAGTGTATTACTGCCTCCATTTCTCGGAAATTATTTACTATTCAATATATTCAATAAATATAGTCACGTAAAATCTTGTTTGATTCGGGTTAAGCAACAGATTATTACCCCTTCGTTCTAATTTGTTTTTTTTTCTTGTTTCGTTCCTTATATTTTCTTTTTCATACTTTAATTTTATTGCACACATTTTAAATAAATTAAAAGAATAATACAACTTCCAAGTAATACTAACAGAATTGATCCAAATATTAATTTTCCTTAATTGACGTGCAATTTTACAAACCTAAAAAACAAATCGAAACGGAGGGAGTAATATTTAATTCTTATCATTTTAAAATTATGTAATGCATTAGTATATGTGTGAATAGTAATCGGCAGAGGAATTAGGATTCAAACCGATTTAATTTTTAAATAAATATAATTAGTACGGAATATGTCATATCTATTACATTTTAAATATATCGACTAGTTAGGGGCCATGTGATGCACAATCTATTTATCTCTATTTATTATATAAGTCAGGGGAGCATGGTGTATCGATCTCCCATGTGAAAATACTTCTTTACCCTTAACTAAAATAACAATATTATTTCAATCCCTTCCTGATTTGCAAATTTATATACTTCGTAATAAGAAAATTTCAGCATTTTCACAGCTAACTAACATAAATATACACATTAAAAAAAGAAATTGTATGTTTGCCAAATATGTTGACATAATTTAATCAATTTTCAAACAAGATAAAGAAAAAKAATCATAGAGTTTTTGTTTCTAACTAAACATTTAATTTTAATAACAATTAGGAAAAATGGAATTAAATAATCCGACTTATTGGCCTTCCGCTCAAAATAATCTCAACTCAAATTTATCTCAGAATAATCCCTATTTGCACCCTCATCTTCTTAAAACGATTCTTTTAACCATTTACCTGTTCAACAGGTTATTTTTATTTTTATTTTCTTTTTTTCCCCTTTTAACTTTCCTAATCCCCTAAACCTACCGTCACCCTCTCTCTCCTCTCTCCACTGCAACCCAACACCACGCACTCAGCCACCACGTCACGCTTCAACCTACCCAGTCACCGCCCTCCCAACCGTCCGGTCATTTTCGACCCCCTAAACACCGAAACCCCCTCCCTRYACCCCACACACCCGAAACCTGCCAGCCCCGACACCTCCAACCACCGCCTCATCTCAAAACACTTTCCCCAACCTRGAAACACCATCGTCAGGGACGTTACCCTACCCTCGAAATTCGCACCTCTTTCTCCTCGCGATAGTGGAGCAATTGAAGGGAAATCGATGGAGGTTGTGGGGTGGTTGCGATTTGGGAGGTTGTGGGTGCAGTGAGTGTGAGTGAGAAGGTGCGGTGAAGGTGTTGGTGGGTGCAGTGGGTGCGGTGAGGGTGCAGTGGGTGCTGTGAGAAGGTGAGTGAGGGTGCTCGTGGGTGTTGTGAGGGTGAGGGAGAAGGTGTAGCGAGGGTGCTGGCCTGGTGGGTGGTGGGAGTGAGAGGGTAGTGGTATAGTAGGGTGATGGTCTTTCTAGTTTTAGTTTTAATTTATTAGTTAAGTTGCATAATTAGTGATTAACTATAGTTAATTAGGTTGGTCAAATGTAATTAGAAGGGTCAAACAAGTTAATCATCTTTTTTTACCTATAATTACAGGTCACTTTTGATATGGGATTGTTTTGGGAAGATGAGGGTGCAAATAGGGATTATTATGAGATAAACTTGAGTWGAGATTATTTTGAYCYGAAGGCCAAAAGTTCGGATTATTTAATTCCATTTTTCCTAACAATTATAATCTCAAATTTCMCTTAGGCATAAATTTTATACTTCGTAATTATCATTTGTTTTAGTTGAGATCTTCAATCATTTCTTTTAATTAAGGGTTTMTAGTTAGATTGTAGATATCACAATAAGAAAAATAACATTGCATGCATRGCGCGCACAAAATAACTSATTTACTATAAACTAAAGCTCTTCCCAAAAAAGMTTATGACTTTATGTGTTAACACCACGTTTTTTAGGAGTTTTATTGCATTTCTTTTAAATAAAATAAGTACCATGTTTTTAATAAATTTAGTATAAACTAAAGTTTTTTTGAAAAAAATTTATGTGTTAGCANATGGAGGTTGTGGGGTGGTTGCGATTTGGGAGGTTGTGGGTGCAGTGAGTGTGAGTGAGAAGGTGCGGTGAAGGTGTTGGTGGGTGCAGTGGGTGCGGTGAGGGTGCAGTGGGTGCTGTGAGAAGGTGAGTGAGGGTGCTCGTGGGTGTTGTGAGGGTGAGGGAGAAGGTGTAGCGAGGGTGCTGGCCTGGTGGGTGGTGGGAGTGAGAGGGTAGTGGTATAGTAGGGTGATGGTCTTTCTAGTTTTAGTTTTAATTTATTAGTTAAGTTGCATAATTAGTGATTAACTATAGTTAATTAGGTTGGTCAAATGTAATTAGAAGGGTTAAACAAGTTAATCATCTTTTTTTACCTATAATTACAGGTCACTTTTGATATGGGATTGTTTTGGGAAGATGAGGGTGCAGATAGGGATTATTATGAGATAAACTTGAGTTGAGATTATTTTGAACAGAAGGCCAAAAGTTCGGATTATTTAATTCCATTTTTCCTAACAATTATAATCTCAAATTTCGCTTAGGCATAAATTTTATACTTCGTAATTATCATTTGTTTTAGTTGAGATCTTCAATCATTTCTTTTAATTAAGGGTTTTTAGTTAGATTGTAGATATCACAATAAGAAAAATAACATTGCATGCATCGCGCGCACAAAATAACTGATTTACTATAAACTAAAGCTCTTCCCAAAAAAGGTTATGACTTTATGTGTTAACACCACGTTTTTTAGGAGTTTTATTGCATTTCTTTTAAATAAAATAAGTACCATGTTTTTAATAAATTTAGTATAAACTAAAGTTTTTTTGAAAAAAATTTATGTGTTAGCACCGTGTTTTTTTGGAGTTTTATTGCATTTCTTTCAAATAAAATAAGTACCGTGTTTTAATAAAAATATAAAAACGATAACAGATTATTTTTCAAAATAAAAATATCATATTATTTTCAAAATATAAAAAAGTTTTAAAATGATAACATATTATTTTTAAAAGTAAAAAATATCATAATTACATAGTTGACATATTAGCAATGGATAACGATTTGCATGCATAAACATAATCGCCAACCCCATCTKTCCATCCACACGTCTATTCATAATATTAAAATCAAAATCTATTTACTATAAACTAATTATAAAGATCTTCRGAAAAAAGTTTGTGTTAACACCACGCGTTTTTTTGGATTTTTTTTGCATTTCTTTCAAGTAAAATAAGTACTATGTTTTTAATAAAAATATAAAACGATAACAAATTGTTTTTCAAAATAAAAATATCAAATTATTTTCAAAATATAAAAAAAGTTTTATAATGATGACATATATATTTTTTTTAAAAATATCAGAACTACATAGTTGACACATTAGTAATGAATAACGATACCATATCAATAAATAAATATATAAATAACAAAATTGTAGGATTGCATGCATAATCATCAATCTCATCCATCCACACGTCGATTTATATCATTAAAATAAAAATGTCAAAAAATAATTTGAATYATGGTCTAAGACTTTTTTTACAATTTTTTTCCAAAATAAAATGTATTATGATKAAATTTCAGCCCTCTCATCCATTCGAACCTCAAAAATATAAAAATATCACATTATTTAAAAAAATATTAAAGTTACAAAAATCAAAATAAATCTATAGATTACGATAATCCAACATTTATTTATTATATTTTCAAATAATTCAAAACCAACACTTTTATCAATATAGACTAGTATTTTGTGCACGCGATGCGTGCATACGTATAATTTACAATTCAATACATGAAAGACAATATTGAAAAATTCATTGTTAGTTTCATAATATGTTAACCCATCGTAAAATGCATACTCATTAAAGAAAAATAAATATTAAGCATTTTTTAATATAATTATTATATAATGAAATATCCACTATATGAAAATAGTAAAAATACGAAGATAAAATTAGGGAAAATAAACTATTATAAATGAAAGATGAGATTATTCATACGCACTAATAGTAACATTTAAATTATAATTTATAAAAGGACGGAGTAATTAATTACTATATACACTATACATTTATATAGTAAGATACAAGATGTATATCACGGCGATTCTCATACATTAATATATTGCATTTGGCGCATTGTGGTGAGAAGAAATTAATATATTGACATGTAGAAAAGCATTGTGCTTTTGAATGTTTAAGAATGAAGAGTGAATGTATGTGTTTTATACAGTGGTATGCATTATTTGTTACCAACCTATTATAAAATTCATTATAAGTTACTAATTTGTGTCCAAATTCATAATATGGTATACATATTGTATCAATTCATGATATATACAGAATTAGTGTCTAATATTTAAATATTTGTGTCCAAATTCATTATGTATTAGTGTCTATTAATTGTCTTTTGATTGATTGACATGTAATTGGAATTTTTTGACTTTGAGTTGATTGATTTTTATTTATATTTTTTCAAACTATTTTAAGTGCTAAGGTAACTTGTAATTCATGGGGGGACCAATGCTCCCTTGGCTTATATAATAGAGATATAAATGGTAAAATACAATCATTTATTGATGAGCCCTTATGCAAATAAACAACATAGATTTTTGAAAAAATAAAAATATCGCATCATTTTTAAAATATAAAGTTAAAATCAAAATAATATGTGACTTAGATTATCCACATTTATTAATACAAATAATTCTAAACCAATTTTACCTCACCACTTATCATCTCAATCATTATTTTATCTATACTCTCGCTTTCTAGAGCAATAATTGTTAGAGTGAACATCTATAACATGTCCAAATTGGATCGAATAAAAGTGATCAATTACCCTATAAAAAATATTAAAAGCATGCCCACAAATGAAATATACCTATTCACCGTCCTTTTATTTTACATGATACGAGTGGATGATTGTAGAGGTTAGTGTGTATGTCTTGTAAAATCGTTATGTGGTTGAATTTTTTCGATCGTATGGAGAAAAATAATGAACCCAACAAAATTTTAATCTTTATTATTCATGGTTAGGGGTAAATTGCATTTAACACGATATCAAATCCGATATGGAAGCTCTCACTTCATCATACACACATTCTAAATCAAAAATTTTAAAAATAAAATATAAAGAGAATATAATCAAGTGGGAATTCTTCTCGTCAAAAAAAAAAGAAAAAGTGGGAATCTTAGGTTAAAAACACAAAATTAAAGAAATGGGAACATTGTTAATGAGACAAGCATCAAGTTCCTACAAGAGAATACAAAGTGCAAGATTAGCATTAACAGATGTATCCGAAGCAGCATTGTAAGTACATTCTTGCAAAATTTCATAAGTATGGTTGTAAGCGTGCTTTGCATCATTCTGAGCAGGTTTCATGAGCATTTTGCTTATTGTTTACATGATAATCCGAAAATGAATCGATTTGAATAAAATACGAATACCGTTAATAAATCAAAACTTATTTTTTAAATGTGATTATTTCATAATAATGTTTTATTTGTGATAATAAAAAGATTATATATGTATATATATCAATTAATAAATGTTTAAAGTTTTTATTCAAGTACAATTATTAACCTTAATTAATGTTTTCTTGTAATGTCTATGAAATATATTAATAATAATAATATCTATCTATTATATAAGCAAGGGGGAGGGAGATGGTGTCCCCTTTTAAAAGACTTTTAACTTAATGAATTTAACAATTATGAATTGACATGCCTAAATTACCCTTTAGTGTTATGTGATATATATAATTTGATTTATTATGTGAGTTAATTGTCAAAAACAGTAAACATGAACATTATTCTAAATTGTATAAAATTAATGGGTTTTATTTTGAATTTAACTTGCACATATTTATTACAAATAATATATTCAGATAAATTGTATGCTATTAGCTATAAACCTATTATGATACATACATATATATTTTTGATGATACGATGTACAATTTATATATAAAGCACGCATCGCGTGCAATAAAAACTAGTAATAAAAGGTGGGAATGGGAGGGAAAATATGAAGGGGTGGGGATTACTTTAGTATATGTTATTAGATTAGATGTGATATTAGGACATTGCAACACTAACTCGGGTTGACAACCCACTACTAATAAGCATAAACTAATATTATTTAAACAGTAGGACTCTATTTCATGCCACTAACAACATATATTAGTGGTGAGTAGTCAATCCGATGGTATATTAAGTTTTTTCCGTGATATTAGTTGTTAGTTTTGATGGTAGCGATTCATTAAATATTGTGTTGACTTAGTTTTTTTTTAATACAAATTAAGATTGGGAAAAAGCTACAGATGATACCGTGGGTGTCCGGACACAAATCATGACCGTGATGCCGAAGCATCTTATGACTTTGAGATGATTTTATTGAGAATGTTGATATCTTCATAAAGGTATATATATTCGGACTACGATAACCCCTAGGGTTAGTAACTTTCAATGTTGAATTGTGATGGAACAAGTACATGCACTCAAGTTTAATGAAACAATCCACTTAATTAATTATAAAAATTAAATTGTTATCTAGGGTTACACTTTAGAGTATCCAAACTTGTAAATTGTCGTCATTAATGGACTATTTTTTGGTAGTGCGAAATTTTGAATTACTCATTCATTAGTATTTTCACACAATACATGAGCAGGTTGGATGAAGTGATTGGAAGAATGAAGCAATCATACAATACATTGTAATGTTGGAGTTTTAAAATAACACAAGTCCAGAGGATTTGGCTATGGAGATTTAATGTGATGTTGACGTCATAATGAGTTTGGGAACATTAAGTCAGTTGACAACAAGGGTAAAGTATTTCTCACATATGACCACATATCGTGTTTGAAAAAGAAGAATTAACAATTTGTTTACGTAAAATTATAATGTTTTGTTAACGGCGGACTTTCAACTAAAAGTTAAGCTGATAGTTGAGGCTCAAGAATGTGCGTACAGGCCCACTATTCTTGGTGCGAATTAATTCCACTAGAGAGAGGGAGGTGAGATTCGAACCATGACCTCGGTGTCGACGTTGGCTCTGATACATGTTACACGGATATATAACCAAAGTTAAAGTTATAGTTGGCCCAGGAATATAATATATATACTCTAACAGTTGTATAAAATGAAGCTAGTTAATTAATTCTGCAGCTCGAGTTAATTTATTAGGTGATTGGGGTCTTCACATGAGAAACAAAGCAGAAAGGATACTAAAACTTATGCAGGGAGGAGCATCACTTCAAGAAGTGCGATCCAAGGCAATAAAACTAACAAATGAAATTGAAGGATTTGGAAGTTCTTCACCTTCATCATCATCATCATCACCCTCACCCGAGTCATGGAGATCGTCGTTCGATTCTTATTCTTCCTCAAGCCCTACATGGACTAGTGACACTACAAATGAAGAGAAGTCATCATCTTTCTATGATAACCAAGAACAAGTTATGCTTAAAAATTCTRCTAAGTTACAAGTCCTACAACATAATAGCATGCCTAGAAAATTTCTTGAAGATGGAGGAGTTGTTACTACAAGTGACACATTGGATTGGAATTCAATTCAAGAAACATTCACTGAAATCAGTTTAAATGATGATTGTGGAAATCATGATAAGAGGAAAATCGGATTTTTTCAAGGAATTTGCTTAAAACATATTGGTTATAGTCCATTAAAATACAGTGGAAAGGATAAGAATACTTGATTACTCGTATGTATGTATCATTGATGGTTTGATGACAAAGTATTAGGTACATCGGATGCACAATAAATTTACTGTGCATCAGATTATAGTGACCATTTTGGTTAATATAGTAACTTTTTTTTTATCAATATAGTGACCCTTATTATTTATCACTATATTAATGTAAAGTGAGAATGGATGACTATATTGATATAAAGAGTCACGATATTAATATAAAAGGAAACTATATGTTTGATGTACAATAAATTTATTGTACATCTGATGTATACAATACCTTCTGTTGTTTGATTGCACAAGTAATCACACTCTATCATTACGACTCTAATTGAGAGTATTATTATGATCTTTTGTATGCATATTATAGATATTAAATTTTTTATTAGTAGTAGTGAAAGCAGTGCATCTTGGGTGACTAATTATAAATATGGTTCATTTATAACATTATAGTTGGATTTAATATATATAACCATTGGAAAAAAATGTTTTTGTAAGGTATGGGTGCTAATTACAATATTTATACCTTATTTCAGCTTATAAGGTTATTCTTAACTTATTTTTACTAAAAATTATCACTCAGCAAAGAACTCGAGGAAAACAGGGTATTTTTTAAAGTATTCATGTGTGCTTTAATTAATATAATTAAGCATACTTCATCTTTTTTTACTAAGTAGAGAGTAATCCATAAAACCATTGCAACATTTTAAAAGAACTACTCGTAAATAAGTTTAAATTCAGTTAATTTAAAATGATACTTTATTTAATTTTAGGCTAGTGATTTCCGCACTTCATGACAAAACTCGCACCTTAATTTAGCGATCGCCTTGGCGTTCGCTAAATTGGAATGTGGATTTTATCATGGAGTGCGGAAATAAGTTCTTTTTATTTTACTATACATATGTAGATACCTTTTACACTTCAATTTATTCATATACAATCCAAAGGATTAATATATACATGCACTATTAATTAAATGTTTACATTTCCAATTTGTGAAAAATAAATTAAAAGTAAAGAAAATAAGGAAACACAAACTGAATGAAAACTTCAATTCATTTATTCAAGAAATATGTGYAACAGTGGAAGTATTRTCAATCCATTCCAAGTCAGGCTCACTCCATGACCTAGGCCTCACTCTAAATGCAGAGAATAACACCATTTCAAGTGCCTCAAACACCTTATTTTCATCTAAGAATTTATTCCAAATTCCACTTACTATGCAATAGTTACTATTGTAAGGTGGGTGATGGTGTGCAGCATGTTGTGATCTTGAACAAACACTGCCAAAATCTGCAGGCCAAAAATTGTGGGTAATTGCTCTTGGTGTGTGTGAACAGCATGGAATTGTTGGCTAACATGAGACAACCCGAAAATGATCCAATCAAAGCAACAGGGTCGGATTGTTGAGAAGGAGGTTACTAGGTAAAGGAGGTGAAGGTTATAATGCGGGTAAAGCATAGAGTTTATTGGCAGTTTCACGCTTAGTGATGGTCCAGGGTCGTTTGTGCCCTTGAAAGGCCTTAATTTGAGCCCCGATATTGGGTTGTGGTTTCCATAGTTGTCAATGTCCATTGAACGACTCCAGAACAATATCGCCAATACATACAACCAAGATTGCTAAAAGGGGCTTGACCCATTTGTGAGAATTATTTGAGTTCTTATCATTTGAGGGACTTGACAAGCAAAGCAACTAGTGCACCCACTAAGTCAACCAGCTCGGTTGCACCCACGTGGATTTTAGTTTGGATCATCAAGCCTTCGCGTAGTTTACGTAGGATTTGATTCGTTTCATTTGATTGTGGTGGTGCAATTGTGTAGGAGGTTGAAGATATATGTGAATATTTTGGTGTAAGGTTTTTTTTTTTAATTGGTGAAGAGGTATTTGAACTAAGATTGATGTTGAACATTTATGCTTAGAGGTGTGTAGTATAAAGCATTATCATCATTCATTTTCAAAAGAAATAAATAATTGGTATTACGTCTCTCTTAGTTCATGACTTTAAACCTCTAACTTGTACTACCTTCTACGTTTTTTAGACATCATTTTATTTATTGAACACTTTCAAATACGGTAAGACACGTCGTTTTATTTTCTTTATTTATATACTCTCTTCGTTTTTTTTTCATATTTTATACTCCCTCTATTTTTTAGATGTTCCATATGAAAATGACTCGTGTGTTTAAGAGTTGATTGAATTGATAAAATGTTTAAGTATTTGGTAAAAAGTTGAGTAAGTTAGGTAAAGAGTAAATGTGTAGATACTATTTTTTGGAAAAAAAAGTAATTAGAGTGATAGATTGGGTAAAGTAATGAAGTTGCTTAAAAAGGAGTAATTCATTAATGTTTGAGTAATAAAGTAGTAAAAGTAGAAAAGTTTATTTTTAGATTGATCTTGAAACAACTATTTGAAAACACCCCAAATGAAATTGGAAACAACTAAAAAACGGAGGGAGTAGTTTATTATTTTGAATATCATTAATGCAAAGAAAATACTACTCATTCATTTTTCTTTTGTCTGTCTTGTTGAAATCGGGGGAGAGAATTAATAAATGAATTCTTAATTAAGAGGAGGTAATAACAATATTATTGAAAAGAGTATTGGTTTTTTTTCTTGTTAATGAGAAAATGTAATAATGTGTTAGAAAGTTAATTTTTGGAGTATTTAAATAGTGATTAAGCTTTTATTTAATATGATGGATGGAAAATATAAATATGATTCATTTATCAATAGAAAAGGTGAATAAAATAAAGTTTAAAAATAGAAAAATAGAAAAAAAATTCTAAAACAGACAAATCATAATTCTATTAAGGAAACAAGACAAAACAAAATGGAACATAGGGAGTAATTACT
This sequence comes from Bassia scoparia, assembly GCA_008642245.1. Lineage (NCBI taxonomy): Eukaryota > Viridiplantae > Streptophyta > Magnoliopsida > Caryophyllales > Amaranthaceae > Bassia > Bassia scoparia. The sequence goes on along the minus strand of SNQN01003335.1, from coordinate 2,998 downwards.
ATTCCGGGTATGCATTCATAAGGGTTATACGGAGTATTTAAATTTAAACCAATGAGATTTTACTTACATGATAAAATTACTCCATATGTATCTAATCTTTAAATACGTGGTTAATATTAAACATTTTTTAAAAAAAAAACAAAAAAATGGCCACATTTATATTTAATTATTGATACACATAAAAGTACATTTAAAATTAAAAATAATATATTTGGAAAACTGAAAGAGTAAGATGAATAACAAGTCAAATATGACATCATCAATACATGAAAGTGGTGACGTGTACATAGATGATATAAGCATGCTCATATAAATACGATGAAAATAATTTTTAATTAATTAAATCATATTAGCGGCTATATTAGATGATAGAGTCATGGTATCAGACCATCTTATCTGGTAACAAGGCAACGTGACGTAAAAGGTCACAAGTTCGAATCTCTTCCCATTTCCCTTCTAAGTGGAATTAATTGCGACGATAAGGGAGTATGTGTTGCATCCATATTCAACCCAAAGGTCTTCCTGTGAGGAGGAGTGATAGAGTATAATATTGTACTAGTTTTATGTGCACGCACTACGTACGTTAAACTATGACATTTGTAATCTAGTTAAAAATGATTATATAATATGTAATTTAATTTAAATTTAAGAAATATTGATATTTTTATTTCTTTGAGGAAAGCTAATTATCAATACATTATTTCAATTGTATATTTGTAAATAATTTTGACTTGAATTCAAAATATATTTGATTTATTGTTTTAATTCATTGTATAATATATATTGAAATTTATTTTTCAATAAATAAATCACTATAAAATGTATTCTCTATTTTTAATAGTATGAGACAGTACTTTAGCAGTTCAATTTATAATATTGTTATTAAGGTATTACAGTTATTTAGTCAATAATTTCATTAGGATATTAATTGTTATTTAAGAGGCGAGGGACATAACCTCCTCCCCACTTCCTTATATAATAAGATATTGGGCTTCAACCATCAGCTTAAAATTATGAAATAATGACAAATGTATTTTTCTACAAAAATTTAAAAATTAATTACACTTGAAAGAAGACAAAACAAGACAATTCATCACCTATTTCCAAGCCCTAAATTTGTTAGAAAACAAGACAATTGGTCATCATCACATGTTCAATTTTTCCAAGACCCAAWAAAATCATACGGAGTACGTTAAAAACATATGCTAATTTTATCAACTTCAACTATCATGGGACATGACAAATTAAAATATGGCTAGTTTTAATGGGGATAAAATGTGGCTATAATTGATAGAAAAAAGACTTTGCAATTGTCGAAAACTTGAGAAGTTGAGATCAATAATTTGTGAAAATGAATAATGAAGCAAATGAATGGGACTAGTTATTGTTTCATACACACAAATACTCAATTTCTAATGGATCTTTCGTGAACGTGAACATGGCTCAGAGACGACTCAATGACCACAACGTTTGAACTTTTTTCTACTAATACTTATTCTGATTCATTTTAAAAAAAGTGACAGCAAATGAATTTTCATGTATTTCAAGGAAAAAATTTAACAATATAAACGAGTAAATTAATCAAAATAATTTTAACACAATGAAAAATGAGATTATAACTTTATTGTGTTTAAATTAGTTTGATTAATTTGTTCGTTTACATTGTTAAATTATTTCATTGAAATACGTGAAAATTCATTTGTTGCCACTTTTTTTAAACGGAGGAAGTAATATATATATTGTGCAATTGTACGGATAAATAGTAAGATTAAGATTTTGATATGACATTATTGTTTGAGCGTGGATCGTGTGTACCAAATTTACGKTAAATGTAACTTCAAGATTTCAWGATATCTAATCAATTAGAATCAAACGAGTATAGGTTTTGTTGGGTGCAAAAGAAGGATAAAACATGTAGATAYRCTGTCGATTGACATTAAAATAAACCATGTTCATCTTGGACACTCTTAAGACGATAACATTTATAGTAATCAATTCATTAATTAAAGTCTTAACCCTATAATAAGTAAAGCCAACTGCGTGAACCAATAGTAATGATTATATATATATTTATGGTTTGTGTAGTCATCCATAAAGGTTTTCTCCTAATAGAGTTTCATTAACAACGTGTACTTATTTTGTATCAATAATGTTATTAGTTTGAGTAAGGACATTGCTACTTGTAAAATGACACTTTTCAACTACTATTTGCAAATAAAGAAGTACATACATATTATCCAAGAAGGGTTTCATTGACATGTCTACTTCACTACCACACCCCTTGTGGTTTTCATGCCATAGCCAATTTTTTTCTATTTTTTTTTTAAAAAAATTTTGCACTATTTTTATTTCAATCTTATATAAGGCATCATTGTCTTACATATCATATCTATAAACTATAAAGCATATAATCCTTACACGATGATTTTTCTACATTACCAAAAAAAAAAGAAAATCATTTAATTTCCTTCCATTATATATTATTTCGATCAATACACTAAAAGTCTAAAACAATTTAAAATTGTGCACACTACAATCCAAACCCTTTTGCATTTGCACAATCATGACTTTAATAGAGACAAACATTGACCTAGTCTCACCTACACCAACTCGATTTAGCTATGCCAAGGAAAAYAAKCCTAATGATCTAGCCTTCAAATCCACAAGGGTCCAACAGATGTGGCTAGTTTGTGGGTGCATGACCGTGCTAATTGCCTTAGCCAAGTCCATAACCATGTCAATCAAGTTAAGCATTTGGTTCGAATCTCTTTTTGCAAGTCTGATCGGGTATGTTCTTGCAGACTTTGGATCTGGAGTTTATCATTGGGCTGTTGACAACTATGGAAATACCACAACCCCGATTTTTGGTCCCCACATCGARGCCTTCCGAAGACACCACAAATGGCCTTCACTAATCACAAAGTCTCAAATTCCCAACACTCTCCATGCACTATCCCAATTCACAACCTTTCTCTTCTTACCAATTAACATTGCCCTC
>SNQN01003334.1:47324-62377 GCA_008642245.1 Bassia scoparia | reverse complement strand
TTTGGTTACTGGACCTATTTGTGGGGCCACTAGTTTGGCACCAATGTTTCGGGCGTCCGTGAATAACCTATATAGGCACGGTGGCGATCCCCTTGACTCGACAACACACCCCAACGCATTCACATGCGGATTCCATGGCTCAATTCCATGACACTGAAGCTGAGGTCACGCCCCCTAAGGCGGGGCGAAGCCTTACAACAACAGTTGATGTTGCACCTGCGCTTTTCTGAGGAGGATATTAAAGTAGCCATTTGGGACATTTCTTCTGATAAATCCCCTGGCATTGATGGGTATGGTAGTTTGTTCTTCAAGAAGTATTGGCACATTATTGGTACAAATGTTGTGTTGGCAGTGCAGGAATTTTTTCATACCGGAAACATGCTCAAGGCTTTGAATTCTACTGCAATTACTCTAGTTCCTAAAGTCAAATGCCCTCAGTTGGTTACTGATTTTCGACCTATTGCATGTTGTTCAATTGTTTCTAAGTGCATTACAAAGCTCATTTGCTCTAAACTGAAGATGGTCCTCCCCCAGATAGTCTCTCARACCCAAGGTGCTTTTGTGTGTGGTCGCAGCATCATTAATAATATTCTTATTTGCCAAGATTTGGTGAAACACTATGCTCGTAAAAATGCAATGCCTGGTTGTCTGATGAAAGTTGATTTACAAAAGGCATATGATACGGTAGAGTGGAGCTTCTTGAGTGATTTACTTACTGATTTGCAGTTTCCTGCTCACTTCATTAAGGTCGTCATGGCTTGTGTTACTACGACCAATTTTATTTTGCTTATTAATGGGACCAGTCAAGGCTATTTTGGTGCTAATAGGGGGTTAAGACAAGGGGACCCTATGTCTCCCCTGTTGTTTGTGTTGTGTATGGAATATCTGTCTCGTACCTTGACGTATGTAGGCAGGAAGCAGGATTTCAAATATCATTCACGATCTTATGATTCAAAGAGTCTTCAGTGAATCATTTGGTGTTTTGCAGATGACTAATGGTCTTTTGTAGAGGAAGTGTTCCAAATGCTACTAGGTTGTTGTAGTCTATAAGCTTTGAGGTTCTGGTTGGCATGCTAATAGTGAAGTCTGAATTTATACTGTTAACATGACTGCTCATATGAGTTTCCTATCTTGTCATACTTCTGTTTTAAAGAAGGTACCTTGCCTTTTAGGTATCTTGGCATGCCTATTTTAATAGGTAATGTCTGCTGCTGATTGCTCTTCTTATTGAGAAGATTGTGCGAAGGATCAATTGTTGGCAACTAGAATATTTCTTTTGCAGTTCGACTTCAGTTGGTGAATTCTTTCTCATAGTATGTGCTCCTACTGATGCAAATTATTATCTCCTAAAGCGGTCATTCATCATGTGAATACAACTGTGTCGGAATTTCTTTGGAGGTCATATTCTGGTCTAAGATTGGCTATATGAAATGGGCTAAACTTTGCCACACTAGGAATTGGTGTCTTGGATTCGAGATGTTATCTTTGGATCAAGTCGCCCTAGGAAGATCATTTGGCAGATTTGTGAAAAAAAGACACGTATGGTTAAATGGGTGCATGTTGTGTATCTTAAGATCGGGATTTCTTAAGTTTCACCTCCTACCCAAGCCAGCTGGATTGAGAATGTTTTGTCGTGCTAAACAGTCTTTGCAGGTTTGAATATGCTAGTTGGTGGCCCAAACAACATGGTTCCTATTCGATTGGGAAAATTTATGCTTTTCTCCAAAGATAGGGTACCAAAGTCTTGGTATGTTCTGGTGTGGCAGATATTGCTATGCCTAAGCATAAGTTTATTTTGGTGTCATGATGCATCAGCGACTAACAGTCAGAAGCAGACTGTTCTCTTTTGGATTACTCACAAGGAAACCTGTTGTGTTTGTGAGCGGGTGTTGAGCTCGTAGTCATCTCTTCTGGGAGTGCCCTTATGCACATCAGCTTTGGGTTCTGTTCTTCAGTGGTTGGCTATTTCTATGCATTTCCAGTCCTTCTTTGCTTTGATTAGATGGCTCCGACGAGGTAGAGGTCTTACTTGTATGCAACACAATATTGTGCGTGCAGTGGTTGCAGGGGTCATTTATCAGCTTTTGGATGGTTCGAACCAAGCTCTTTGGTGCAGGAGGTTAAGTCCGGTGCGCTTTGTCTGCGCAGTTACATGCCTGTAAATCTAGAGCTCGAAAGCTTAATGTCAGAAACAAAAGTGTCAAGATATTAGCTGGTTGCATTCTATTATTGGTGTTAATTGTATGACTGGTAGCATGTTACCAGGTTGATTTAGCTCTCCTTTGTTGAGAAGTACCTACTTAGTAGGGGTTTCTCACTTTGGTGTTTGCTTGTTTGTATGGTTTATGGTGTGCAATAATATCTTTTTTAATTACCAAAAAAAACTAAAAAATTTAAAGAGTTTCAGATGGAATGCTTAAAGTTGGTTTACTTAGATATATTGGAGAAACGGAAGGTGTCGGAGCATATATATGAATATGTGATGGAGGATGTTGCGTGGTTTCATGACAAGGTTAGTCGTAAGGATATACCTACTGATGATAACTGTCGGTGGTTAGTGACTTTCGATACAGAGAACAAAGATGTATGGTGCGAGTGTAAGAAATTTGAGTGTCATGGTATAGTTTGTCGGCATTTGATTAAGGTGTTTCGTTTCAATCGGGTTTATGAGTTACCCCATAGGTTTATACTAAAACGCTGGTGCAAAGACATTCCAAGGCCATATGTTAATATTCGAGTTAATTTTCGAGATGCAATGAAAACTAAAAATGTGAGGAGGCATGACAAGGCAATGAGTCAGTTTCAATCTCCATGTATACTTGCTTCCGAGAGTGATGAGAACTTGGATTTTGTGTTAGGTTTGATTAGAGATGGTTTGTCGAAGTTGAAGTCACAGTCTCAGATGAATGAAGTGAGAGAGAGTAAGAAGGGTGATAATATGGAGGTTACTTCTCCTTCAGTAGGTAACAAGAAGAAAAGGGTGAGTGATGAAACGACTCCGGTGAACAATAATGTTAGAAGTGATAATGCTCAAACTCCCGGTGTCCAAGAAAGCATAGGTATTATTGGTACTGCTGCATTGCCACAAGAAACTAGTACGAATACTACTTCAATTAAGGACCCCCCCGCTACCAAAGAAGCCCCGACATAGAACAACTGACTCAAGGTACGACAAATCTGCTACTGAGATCGCTACAAGTGAGAAGGCAAAAGGGAATGGGAAAGGGAAGGGCAAAGGCAAAGGGAAGGTATGTCAATTGAATCCTCCCTTGTGTTTCACTAATCTAATTTCTTTAGTAATTCCTTATTTTCTTATTTGTCAAGAATTTAAATAAAAATTCTTAATCTCATAATTGTGTAATATTAAGATAAAGCATTGGTTTATTTACTTATTTACTTCTTCTAATTAATTAGATTGTTTTCCATCTGTACACATGCCTGATAATACAATATGAAATGATAATAATCGTATAAGGTATGGTTTAATTAGTTTTGATAGGATATGTAAACTCAAGTTTTTGGTATAGCAGTAGCATGAAGTTATGATATGTTTATGATATGTAAACTCTTATTATCCTATTTGTTGATCACGCTAGGAAAAAGACACGAGTGATTCAACTCAAGGAAATCTCAACATTCAGCATGAAGTTGAGAAGTACTTCACGCTCCACATGCAATCGATGATGCAGAAATTCCCCTACATGTGGCACCAACAATCTCCCCAATTTCATGGCACAAACCCTTCTCCTTCGTTCGTACCTGCTGCTGCTCCCTTTGTACCTGCTGCTGTCGCTCTTAGCATTCCTCCTCCTCCTCCTGTCATGCCACCTCAAGTTGCTCAGTTTGRTAATGGTTTTTTGAGCAACCGTCCTTTGGAGGAATTACTTTGTCCGAAATGCGAACACTACTTAACAACAATGCTGGGCCTATGGATTGGACTACTCAGTTGCAATACTATACTACTGTACTCCGTCGTTAGTTGTGATGTAATTTAGTGATGAAATGTAGGTTTGTGATTTATTTTGATTTGTTTTTCATGTTAGTTACATTTAATTATTCTGGGTAGGCAAATTAGTTGGCGTTATGTTAGAAGGTATGCAATACCCTACTTTGTTGTTATGTTATTATGGCTAACTTATGTAATATTGGTTCAAATCTCCTATATTCTCGATTTGTCGTGGCCCATAAGTATCCAAGCCCAATACTGTAAGGCTTGTTAATATTTGGACCAAATTATTGTTAGGGGCCAACTATTATTAGAATTCTCGATTGTGACTGGTAAATCTATACTTTATTTACTACCTCTATGAAATGGAATTGACAACTATGTAGCCTAGTTGTTATTAATGTTTTTTATGATTCTTGAAATAAATTTCTTTCTGAATTCGTTTAATTTAAAACATGAGTTAGCTATTAAAGTTTCTTATTATTAAAAGATGAGTTAGCTATTAATGTAGATACTCAATCGAATGCTCGTTAGCAAATTGTTTGAACACGATTGTGGATTAACGAGTTATTAAAGTTTAATTAGAGATCAAATAGTTGAGTAGAATTTATTGTGCAATGATGCCTACCCTAAGGACCTAACTAAGCTAAGGTTATTATTACAACTAGACATTTCTATGACAATTCAAGCAACCTCTRGCTACTAGCWTGGTCTATTGTAATCGGAAGCTGCAAACATCTTGTCAAAATAAATAAGGGATAGTACAAAATTATTAGTTTGGTTTTCTGTCTATGATTTTATAATTACGTCTATGTTTGTTTTGCAACGTCAATGATTTTAATTTACCTTCTATGGCTTTAAGTTTTCTTATATGAGTCTTTGTAAGGCTTTTTAAAATTTGGAGCAAATTAGTATTCACAAATTTGAACAAGCCTACATTTGAACAATTCACAATTATGTAGAGTGAAACAAACTCAACAAAATTCATTCATTCATTAATTACTTCAATTCAACGTAACAAATTACATGGTGAGTGAGTGCTCTTGTAAATTAGACTATCCTAAGTAGGACGATGAAGAAGGTTGTGCTTTCTAATTTATGGCCGAACACAAACTTCGACTACTCCCGATCGCTACTGTGCTACAAACAAATCTTAATATTAAATAACATCATAAAATTGAAAAATAAAGTCTAATATTATAAATTGAAAAACTAAATTGAAAATTCATTACCTTTAGTGTGCTAGTAACACACAACTACTTCACCTCCCCTTTTCGATTTGTAGTTTTGGATCGACCACATTAGGATCCCACAGATGAAACATCGCCCACTCATAGCTGCCAACCTCAGCAGATTGCCTCAGTAGACAGTCGCTTCCTTAAATTGTTGCTATATCAAATGCAAATTACTCTCCTCTACCACATAACACCTGCACCTTCTCCTAAGTATGAGTGTAGTGATACTTGCGCTGTTGTGCTCCAATTTAGTTATTATGGTGATTTCGAAGTTTCTCCCTAAATGTACAGTCTTGTGGCACCCTTGAGAGACCAAATCTGAAGCTAGACCTAGTCATGGCTCGTCGTGCCGACCACACGCACACAGGCGAGCCTCTAGTACGCCATTACTACTGGTACTCTCTGTCGAACAACTCGCCCCATCCCATCACTGTATCTTCGTCTAAACGCCTAAGTCTTCCATTGCTCACTTCCTCCTTCGACTCGTTATACACGACAATGGTCGTATGTTATAGCTTCCTTATCTGGCCCATGCGCGAGGATCCTGCGATCACTGCCGCTATATTCCTAATGTACGTTCTGAACAACATATTCTAACTTCTCCGCATATATCTATGCAGCGCTTGCCGCATGAACGGCAGTGGTGTACTTCCCGATCGGAATACCGTACCGTTGAACTTCCGGCGAAATGAGTATAATATTCGCCCTGATCATGCTAGGACCTCCTCGCACCCTGGAATCAAAAATTGGCGGTCGACCTCAATCCTCGCGACCTGATCCTTCGGGGTCGCCTCTCTGGAGACGGCTCACTACATACACACACCACTCTTCAAGTACAATTTTGCTAAAGACACTCCGCGCATGCTCGCGACACTTGGTCGTGTGATATTCGGGAAGAGTGAGCAGGGAGGTATCAGTTGTCGTGTACCTTCCATGCTTCATATACGAACCCATCGCGACTGTGCCTATGGCACTCAGTATGGCTTCTCCATAACTTCAGGCTTCGCTGATAATTTACTTCCCTCACTACTTTGAAGTGCTTACAACAAACCATTTACAACAAGACCTATACCTTACCAACGGAATGTTCGAATAGTAGAAGGTGAATTGGTTGAAGTTCATCTCAGGGCGCCCATAGAGTGGGCTCAACCAACGAGTGGTCAAAGTTGACCTCACTAAAGAAAACCCGTGGTATGGGTACAACTTGCCATTTTTAAGTAGAGTTGTGTTTTTTACAGCTTTAATATTGTCTGTGTTGTGTTTTGTAAAGGGTAGAAGCTTGAATTGTCCTCTTTGTCATAGAAATTTGTTATTTATATGGGAATGGTGAAGGATGCTACTATGGCCCTTTTAGAAGTCATATTTATACATAACAGAGAATAGATAGTTAATTATTTATAATAACATACACATAATTAGTAATCTCATAAATATTGTGGTAATTACATAATTAGCTTAAACACAACAATATCACTTAATAGAAAATATCACTCCATACTAAATATTACTTAATAGAAAATATCACTCCATAATCCACTATGACTTACAATTAAACTATACTACCGAAAATTAAGTTTCAATACATAGCCCGTCATAACACCTGCTTCTTCAATTGTAGCTTCAACCTTATACGCAATTCATCACAGAGACTTGTGATCAAGGAACAAAGTGACATTCCTCCCATGTTGCTCCCTTGTCTTCCAAACTCTCATATAAAGCTCTGACCTTTGTGACTTATCCTCATGTCACTGATCGATAGTAGGCATCGAACCATTTCTGATGACAAACACTCGCATTTCATTGTTTTCTACACATCGAACCTTCACTGGAAGAGGCTCGATCGTCGTATGTGTACTGTGAGAGAATATTTGTTACAAAACTATCATACATACTTATCATGTAACACTATTTACCTTCTCATGTGCTAGAAGAACCTCGCCACCACGCATTCCATTGTCAAACGGTGTGGTGCCGGACTATCGCACGGCCTTGGTGAGTGAGAACAACTGTCTTTGGCTTGAGCTGGCAAGACGTGCATAATCCACAAACCACCTTATGAAACTTGCACTCATAAGGGATCTATGGTACTCAACCCATCATCATCGACATTAGCACCCTTCACTAGTAGAGTACAATGTGGCTTGATAGGCCATTCTTGCACAACGCACCTACGTTGGTTGACACTAGAAGTCGCACTTGCACTACAGTTAGAATCTCCCAATGTGTAAGACATGAATGGTTTAATTGTTAAGCTAGAATATCTCTGTATTATTTAGAATGGTTATGAGACTTCTAACAAGTCCATTGATATAACGGTGCACCTCAACATGTTAGTTGAATAAAATTTATTGCACATGATCGTACGATTGGGTGTGGTACATCTATACTGTAATTAGTATCTCTATGATATAGAATTGACATCTATGTAGCCGAGTTGTTGTTAATGTTTTCTATAACTCTTCAAATAAATTTGTTTATTAATTCGAATAATTTAAAACATGAGTTAGTTAATAAATTTTTTTATTACTTATCAAATAATGTAGATACTTAATCGAATTGTCATTAGCAAATTGTTCGAACATGGTTGTGAATTAACCCGTTATTAAAGTTTAATTAGATTTTAGTTAGTCGAGTAGAATGTATTGCGCAATTAAACTCTACCCTAAGAACCTAAGGAAGCTTAGGTTATTATTACAACTAGACATTTGTATGTAAATGCAAGCAACGTCTAATACATGCCTGCTAGCATAGTCTACTGTAATTGGAAACTGCAAACTTCTTGTCAAAATAAATAATGGATAGTTTAATTTTTTTTATGTCTGATTTTATAATTACGTCTATGCTTTTGTGGCAACGTCAATGATTTTTATTTCCGTCTATGATTTCAATTGTCCTTCTATGAATATCCGTACACGTGTAATTTAGTTAAAATAAAAATAAGGACCCGAAAGAAGCTAAGGTTATTATTTACCTCTATGTTATAGATCCTATATGTCTATGAATATACTTTAAGGTCTATGGTTGTATTTTACGTCTATGTTAAAGATCCTATGTCGATGAATATACTTTAAGATCTAATGACACTCAAAAAAGCCTAGTCGAGTCGATTGAACACCCATAGTATTCATACAAGTCAATTTAACTCCGAACAAAGCTTTTTGGATCAATACGTTATGAATTGCGATCAAACAAGGACAATCGAGGGACGTACGAATTGAATATTCAGGAAACAATACATTTGGATCAAATCAAAGTTAATTCCATTCAAACAAATCAAATTGAAGTCAACGAAGATCTAACGACACTCAAACAAGCCTAGTCAAGTCGATTGAACATCGACGATATTTTTTAATTTTTTTTTGTTAATGAGCAGAATTTTATTAAGCTCARAACACCACCAACAACAACCCTAAAAGGGCTACAAACAGAATCTACAAACAGAGATTAAGAAAATAATTTCTCAATCCAACACCTATCTCCTGAGCCTAAAGCACTACCAGAAATTACATTTAATCTATGCTTGATGACATTCTTAATTTCATTACAAATGGAAGCAATATTAGGCGCAGAAAGGTCCCAGAAGGCCTGATTCCTAGCTCTCCAAAGAGAATACAGAACAGCAGCAAAGGTAGCTTGAATGATATGTTTTAAGAGCCCTTCATTCTTCTCTTAATCCAGCTAAACAGGTGCGAGATACTTTGCCATCTGAACTCAATCCCAAGCCACTTACTTATATCTTGCCAAACATTGATGCTAAAGGGGCAATGCAACAGAAGGTGGTCTTGAGATTCACTCTCAGCCATACAAATTAGATAAATCATCATTGCATATCTGGAATTTATACAATCGAGCTTTAACCTATAATCTGTTTAGGCAATCAACCAATTCATAAATCTGTGCTTACGCAAGCTAAGCCGATTCCAAACAAAATTTCCCAAGCCACCTTAGTGTCTTGATTCTTGATGTTTTTATAAGCTTTAGCGATGGAGAAATGCTTTCCTTGTCCAAGCTGCCATAGATCAGAGCGAATGTTGTTCAAAAAATCCTTGGCAGAGCAAACCAATTTCCAAACCCAGCTGGCTGAACAAGGTGGCTTATAAGTCCACCAATTGTGGCCCTTCACATAGACCTGATGCACCCATCTCACCCATAGATTATCCTTTTTTTCAGCTATGTTCCACACAATCTTCCCCACTGCTATAAAGTTCCATAGACTCAAATCTCCAATACCAAGTCCACCATGCTTCTTCAGATTAGTCACATTACTCCATTTCACATAACCTATCTTCAGATCCTATGTCTATGAATATACTTTAAGATCTAATGACACTCAAACAAGCCTAGTCGAGTCAATTAAACACCGACGGTATTCATACAAGTCAATTTAACTCCGAACAAAGCTTTTTGGATCAATAATACGTTATGAATTGCGATCAAATAAGGACAATTGAGGGACGTACAAACCGAATATTCAAGAAACAATACATTTGGATCAAATCAAAGTTAATTCCATTCAAACAAATCAAATTGAAGTCGACGAAAATCTAATGACACTCAAACAAGCCTAGTCGAGTCGATTGAACACCGACGGTATTCATACAAGTCAATTTAACTCCGAACAAAGCTTTTTGGATCAATTCGGATCAAATCAAATTTAACTCCATTGACACAAATCAAATTAAATAGTGTTTCATCTATGACACTAGATTTTTGTCCATGTGGTTGCAAAGTACATCTATGGTGTACTATGGTTGTTTGTGATTTCAATGTTACATCTATGAAACTAAGTCTGTATTTCACTTACTCATGTTAAAATTTGGGCTCCAAAATTCCCGCTCAAGTAAAAATTCATTTTTGAAACCCAAAACGAATGTTTCAAAAAATAGACAAGTGGCATGGTCAATGAACAAAAGGCTGAAGTTGTATAAATATTTGATTTAAGAAGCAAAAATTTGACGGCTTCACTCTAATTAGCAAAATGACATCCCATAATTCTCCATCAACAAGTAGTTGTTCATCTATGTCCACCATTGATGAGATTATGAGAGATGGTGAGGGACGAATTCTTTGCAAATGCGGATTGGTATCTCAAATGAAGTCTTCAAGCAAACCGAATTCCGTTAATCAGAAATTCTATAGCTCTCCAAGATACCCAGTAAGATCACAATTTGTGTAATTATTCCAATTTAGTTTATTAAAAAATTATTAACATAAATTGATATTTTGTCAATTATTTTCAGTCACTTGATCTCTACAAATTTTTTGTTGCGGTCCGACGACATTTGATGATGTCAGACGGACCTTCGTTAATCAAAACAAGATCGATGATCGGTTGCGTCGTGAAAATATAGGAGGAAGTTAAGGGCTGACATGGATGGAGGAAGCTTGAGAGGGAATGAGAATGAATAGTCATTACACAAATCAGTTTTGAGGAATGATTTTGTAATAGTCTTATTGCATTGTTTGTCTGTTATAACATCCTACATAGTAAGTAGAAGCTAATTGGATGTCAATTTGGAAAAAATTGTTCATAAAAAGGCATTCCGATTGTTTTCTACATTTGATGGTGTTAAGTCGAAATTTTCTGGAATGTTTAATTTTAGTGTATTAGCATAGAGAGTCAAAATTATGCTCTATATTTGATTCTAATACTAATCCTGACATTAATAACTAACAACAATACTATCGGAGCAATTACAACAAATATCTGAAAACCAAATAACTAGTACCAACATTACAAAACATTCATCCCTTGTTCCTACTACTAATGCCACGCCCTTTCTTCTGGCATGACACGCTTGTCGGCGAAGACGACACAACTAATATTGTGTTTATAGAATAGTGAGAATAAGAATGCATTTTTCGAGGATTCCACACCTCAACCTGAAAGAAGGATTCAATGTAAGGTATAAACATAATTTTCACATGTATGTGCTCATTAATTTAGAAATGAAGAAATAAAGCACATACATGTTTCAAGATCTAGAACAGAGCCAAGTGATGAGGATAAATGATCTTTCTGTGTCGTTATTGCTCTGAGCTGACAATCAGATCCATCAACCCGGTATGATCTCTCAGTGTTCACCTATAATCTACCAGTAGTTTGGTGGATGGTTCCACTTACTTTGCGAACAACTAAGGGAAGTGCCGCCCAAATACACAAATTGTATCCTCTAAATTTCACAAACGTACAAGTGATTTCTGATTCACAGCAAACTTGAAATAGCCAACTATAATTCTATTAGCAACTGTGTATTATGATCAAGTGAAAAAGTAAAACAAGTGTGTGTATTTAGGATTGTGGAACTAAATTCTAGAAAATAAAAAGCAACCACATATATATATGTTCTGGATTACATTTGTCTTATTGGTTCAAAGTACATCTATGAAACTAGTACTACATTATGTATTTTTCACTGATTACATCAATGTGAAAGACAATTCGTAAAAAAGGAAGTGAAACATCTATTACCTTCTCTGCTGGGCGATGAACAAGGCCAACTAACCATGGATCAACTATGAATTCTTCGTTCGGCGTTTTTGTCGTAGTAATCTGTCCCACGATTCTGACCAACCTCAAATATACTCGGTATTTCTTCTTCCATCAACTACTGCTGCTGCTACCGTGATGGTTAATCCAATTTGTACCAATCGTGGTTGTGTTACTGCCTGCCCTGTTGTGGTGGGAACAAAATCAACTTCATTCCTTCATGGATCAAAACTCCTCGTAATCCTCGGATCAAATCATCCACAACCACCATTCTTCCACGTTCGCAATTGGCCTCTTTACGCCACGAAGCATTTCATCTCACGCGTTGTCGGCGAACATTTGGAACATCATTGGTGGATTCAGTGTTTCTACCTCTATGCATTACCACAACTATGATCCTCTATACCCTATACTATTTAAAGCCTAGAGATGGACGAGACTTAGCTTGTAGTGTCAGTAGCACGTATCCCAAAGACATAGGTCACAGCATAAAATAAGGACGCAAAGAATTATTAAGAGACATTTACTAGCGAACGTTTAACTACCCATAATCACTTTTTACACTTCAATGTAACCAATAATAGGCCATATTACAGGAATAATGAAGAGAATATTAACGATAATATTTTACACTATAGATGATTAGTCATAATACTTCAATGTAACTAACATAGGACTATTTACACTTCATGATACCAAGTACAGTAGATAAATAATTTTGGGCACGGTAACATAAGTAATCCAGACAGGCCCAGATATTAGCAAAAGGGTGTAAGTCAGCTTCATGTTAGCCCAAATGTTAGCAAAAGGATGCCAAATGATCAGAGAGCCCAAGTTCCATTGACAGATCACGCAATAATAGATATTCATTTAAAGGCCGCATAATCAGATTAGGAGTAGGCATTTGACAAAAATTATGGACCCATAATGACTAGCAATTCATTCTACTACTCAAGGGACTACACCCAATTCTACTTTCACAATACAAGAAACATTTTTAAGCTCATCAAAAAATTGGCAAACGACTAATGATGATGTATGTGAGTACATTTGATCACATATTACTATACTAGTATCTGCGTATTAGGTACAAATATGGGATTTTGAAATCTGGTGTTTATGATCAATAAGTATTTTTTGTACACAAAATAGGTCGTCGCCCTAAAGGATATGTTTTTGCAATGAGTAAAGCGTTGAAATTAATTTTGTATTTATAGCAACGACAATAGGTGTGTCATAGAAGATAATGCCTAGTGCTTTTTTGGACAGGTGTACAGGATATTTTGCAACGACAATATCGTTGCAAAAACAGGAGCCATATTTAGCCAACGATATAATTAGTTGCCAAACCTGCTCATATAGTCACCATAAGTGCGAGGCAGTGGTACTTGTGTGCAACGGACTTTTGTCTTTTATGGCAACGACCAATGTCGCGTTGCATAACGAAACACTTTATTTGTGGCACGATAAATGTCCGTTGCGCCTTTTCGTTTTTTGTAAGCACATACCGCAACTCGACCTAGCAACGACAATTGTCGTTGCCAAAAATATCTTTTGCAACGACTTAGAATTTTTAGCAACGACAATTGTCGTTGCAAAAAATGGTTTTTCTTGTAGTGTTTTGCAACAACGCCTGAACATCATCTCGAACCTCATTATGCTCGGAGAAAACATCTTCACACAGCAACCATCCAACTTGATCTGTTACATCCGCCTAAGTGAACAATGTGATAATGAATTAATAACTTGCTAACACATGAATCCGTTACAACATAGCATACTTTTATAAATAAATAACTTGATTGTCTAAACGTGGTACATTAGAATTGACTGTCTAAACGTGGTAAATTAGAATAGTTATGAAGCTGACAGAAAGAACTTGATGTTACATTATATTAGATTGCCTGTCTCATAGCAGGACTTTCAGCTAAATACAAGTATCAACACCTGTACACATCAAGATAAACGCACACAAACTCACAGCATTTCAAGCAGCTAGGCTTCTGTACTATGCTCATCAAATTAAAAAAGTTGGACATCAACATCAAAGGGAAAAGTCAAAATGATGCATTCCAATCACCCATATGTGCTGGAATATACAACATAAGGT
Organism: Bassia scoparia; assembly: GCA_008642245.1. NCBI lineage: Eukaryota > Viridiplantae > Streptophyta > Magnoliopsida > Caryophyllales > Amaranthaceae > Bassia > Bassia scoparia. The sequence goes on along the minus strand of SNQN01003334.1, from coordinate 48,596 downwards.
GTCACCGTGTCACAAAGGAGGTTTCAGACCAATAGCCTTAGAAAAGATGGTATGTGACAAATACTCCTTATAAAAGGTGAAACTAACAACAAAAAAACCCTCAAAATTATAGTATCAATGTGATCTACTAATAACTACTACACATTTCTGTCAACAAGACCAAGAATCCCTTCAAAAACAGATTAAAATAATTCTGCTACATTCCAAAGCTAAGTAAGCTTGTACAATCACGTCGGTCAACTGGACACAATCAAAATCACATCTGCTACATTCGAAAGGTGAGAAGGGGAAGGGCTATTTTAAATCTGGCACATTGAAAAGAAAGCCAACAGGAATTTTTATGGAAGGAACAGTAATTTCAAATAATAATGGCTGAAAGACAAATCAAGTACAGTAATGGAAGGGGATTTTATTTCAAAGAATAATGGTTCAAAGAAAAGCCTACAGCCGAGGTAGATAATGCTTGGATGGAAGGGTCACATATCACTGATAATCAAWATACAATAACTCTTAGGATCTAAACTACTAGCTACCTCACTCAGCAACCCAATCGAACAAGTATGAAGCGAAGATAATTAGGAGTTGCATACACCACAATATTATAATGAGTCATTTCTATAGTATTGATGGGATACAACTTTAAGGTTGCAGGATATGCACCTACTAAGGATTCAGTAAATTCTTGCTAAAGATTGGCACTATATTACTACATTACTAATGTGTTAAAACACAAAAACATTCCTWAAGCTAACAGTTCAGTGTAAAACCTAAACACAAATTTCAGCTTCAACCTAAATTCCTAAGTATCCTAACCTTTGAAATAATAAGTTCAACTACTACCARCTAACCATACTGATTTATAAAATAAGGCTTAGCTAAAATAGAGTGAGCCTTTATCGGTTAAAACTTTCCAAAATGCCAGCATATCAAATACTTATTCCATAAAAAATGTTGCAATATGAAAAATGTTCCAGGAACATAGTAACTTAATGATTATGTAATTGTGAACTTCCTAAAATGAATTGAGATAAATACCACTCCGACATTGTAGGACAAACGCCACGCAACTCGCTTAATACCAAGAAGCATTGCCAAACCACTATCTAACCTGACAACCAATAAAAATGTTTAATCGCAATAAAATATGTTGGTAAACAAACAAATTGAGCACACCACAAACCATACATTTCTCCATGTTTGCAAAGGAATTTAACGGAGAAAGCTTTATAGGACATGAATCTTCCAGTTTCCCACATAGGTTGCCATTCTTTC
>SNQN01003333.1:19700-60999 GCA_008642245.1 Bassia scoparia | reverse complement strand
CCCAAAAAATTGAATCAGCAACGATAATTCTGAACAAACTAATGCATCATTTATCTTGTATGAATTCGATTCATATACACTCGACGTCGGTCTCAAGTTCCTAAACCAAGAATGGAAAGAATGCTATAAATTCAACTCTACAACATCAAAATTAATTGCAAGTAATCACAGTCCTATCAGGTTTTACTTCAAATGTTTAACAAAAYAGCCTACTTCATAATCCACATCAACACACTTCAATTAATGATTTRACCAACTACAACTCAACCCAATGAATAGCAGCAAATTTGGAATTATAACTCAAATTATTAAGCAAAAACTAAAGTCAATTGCATTAGCAGCAAAATGACCAAACCCCCGCATTCTGTCAATGTATACGAGCACAGAACACTACAACTACTAAAGCCAAATGGGCAGCTAATCAATTAGTTACTGTTTGTGGCAAAATAAAAAGACCAACTCTTAATGACAACAGATATTATACCCCGATTTAATTATGACTTCCATAAAACCCTGATAACATATCCCCAAAAATAAACCCTAAATCCGACTACCAAAGTAAAACAAAAACTAATAAAGTTGGACAAATAACCATGAACACAAACATAAATCCTACAAATATTTGGGAAATCAAATTACAGAACCATTACCTTGCTTGATATCCAGGAATTCATCGATGTGAGTAGGGAGGTAAACTTGAAGGAATTCCTTGTAGGTAGGGTCGACATTGGTGCCCTCCAAAGGCGGTGGTTGATAGCCATTGTTGGTGCATCTAGATCTCAAGCAATACCTTTTTAATAGTTCATGAGCAAGTGTTTTTCTCTTACTGCTCGAACTTGTAGGACCAACACACTTGTTTTCATCTGCAACCCTTAACTTGTGATGGATTCGCGCAACACCTATGGGTTTGTTGTCGTCTAATATGCCATCCAAGTAAGCACATCTATCATCCATGGTTTGATTACTTACTGTGTAGGACAACATATTTAGGAAAATTATAAGATTTCAGGAGAGAGAGTATATYGATAAGATTTCATGAGAGAGAGTTATGTGGTCGTGTCTTTTATACGGAGTAAAACAAAGGTTTAGGGAATTATGTAACATAAGTGCTAAATTATCATTAATGGTTACCACAAGGAGTAAATATAAAACCGAGATATAATTATTTTCTAATTAATTACAATTAAAGGATCAGCTACTTATAAGTATACAATTAAAGGATCAGCATTGAATTGGCAGTTTATTTTGTTAAGATTAATATTAGATTTTTCACGGGAAAATTAATATTAGATTAACATTTGATGAGTTATTTATTGATATTAGATTGACATTTATATTAGATTAACATTAATATTAGATTAACATTTGATGAGTTTTTTTTGGAACATTTTCTTTTCTTTAGTCTCAAATCAATACACATGAAAAGAAAATGTTCCAAGTTGTACTAAATATGGAATTTCTTAAATAAATTGTCAAAATAATACCATACATTATGACGATAAAAATCGACCATATATCCATTACACTAGTTGCAGTTACAATGAATTGTAGTTCAAATCCTAAGCTTTAATGAATAATAAGAACCTAAAAAAATTGTCAATGCCATCATTGCATATTGTTGTTATCTTTCTCCGTTGCTTGCTTGAATTCGGTACCGTATGAAATTCACATGTCCCTAATCTCATCAATAGTGGTTTAACTATAGGAGGAAGGATTTTTATTGAAATGTTGTTCAACAAAAACATATATACTCCCTCCGTTATGTTTTAAATGGAACACTTCAAATTATTTGTGAGAGTTAAAAATATTCAAGTGTTGCATTTATTACGTAACGGATGGAGTAGATAAAATTTTCATTAGTCATACATTAAATATTTTAATAGGAAAAAGAAATATGAGACAAATTGAAAGATTGGTCAATTTTAGAAACAGTTTCGGGGTAATTTTTAGCAAAAAAAGGGAAAAATTCACAGAAATAATCCCAACTTTGGGGGTCTTCCAAAAATAATCCCAACTTTGGGGGTTTCCTTCCATTTTTGGACCCTTACCGGTTGTGACCTATTGGTGACCTGTTGATTAAGTTAACTGGACACGTGTCACTTCCTAATCGGCTCGAATTAAAATTTAATTATAATTAAATCTAAATTAACTTAATCTCTCTCACCTCACCCTCACCCACCACCACAGCCTCCTGCCACCGCCCTCCCCCATCTGCCACCCTCACCACAGCCACTAACTACCACCACGTGCCATCCTCCCCATCGCCACCCACTACTAGAAATTTGCATATGGGCGACCGAATTTAGCGACTGATTTTTAATCGGTCGGTATTAGCGACCGTTACCGACCGAAAAACAGACGGAAAAAATTAGCGACCGATATATCGGTCGCTAAACCCTCAATTTTGGCAAATTTGGAGTTTTTTGTTTCCCTCCTATGTATTAACAATTAGCGACCGATTTCAAAATTGATCGCTAATTGTTTTTTTTTTTTAAAAATATAGGTCGCGTTTTAAGTAATTCACTCGACACTCTCATTCTCATTCGAACCTCAAACTCAAAACCCCAAACCCCCAACGTAACCCGCGCCTCTATCTCTCTTTCTCTCCTCTCACCGGCGACCCACGTACCCCCACCGGCGAGTCACCGGCGACCACCCCGGAGTCCGCGCATCTCTCTCTCTCTTTCTCTCACTGTCTCTCTCTCTTTCTTTCTCTGTGCCACCCCTCTTTCCCGAACCCACTGCTTGCCCTCTCTCTTTCTCTCTCCGTGACGTCGTCGACCCACCCCACCGGCGTTTCTCTCTCTCTGTATCAATCTAAATTACAGTGGTAAGGGTTTATTTGGGTTTAATTTTTGTTTTTAATTTTGAATTCGGTTTGTTTTAATTTGAGGGTTTAATTTTTTTGTAGCCACCATTGTCGCTGCCTTCAACCACTGCCGCCGCCTCTCTAGGTAATTTTTTCCATTTTTTTTTTAAAATTTAGTTTAGCGTTTTTTTTAATTTTTTGACAATTTTTTCTATGTATTTTTTAGGTTTTTTAGTTGTGTGTATAATTTTATTTGTGGTTTTTATAATTTATTTTTTTGAATTTTATGAATGAATATGTTGTGTATTTTTGTATGTATGTATGTATGTATGTATGTATGTATGTATGTATGTATGTATGTATGTATGTATGTATGTATGTATGTATGTATGTATGTATGTATGTATGTATGTATGTATGTATGTATGTATGTATGTATGTATGTATGTATGTATGTATGTATGTATGTATGTATGTATGTATGTATGTATGTATGTATGTATGTATGTATGTATGTATGTATGTATGTATGTATGTATGTATGTATGTATGTATGTATGTATGTATGTATGTATGTATGTATGTATGTATGTATGTATGTATGTATGTATGTATGTATGTATGTATGTATGTATGTATGTATGTATGTAATATGTATGTATGTATGTATTATATATATGTATGTAGGAATATGTATGAATGTATGTTTAAAATCATAACGCATCCAATTTAAAATAAAATTATTCTAATGTTTAATAAATAATGAATTCTTTTTCAAATGTATTGTATGTATGTATGTGTGTAAGTGTGAAATTGAATTAATGGATATGCATCATTGGCTTAGATACCTGTTCAAGGCTTACTCATTAGGAGTTAGCCTTGAATAGTCCCCGTTTGGGGACTTTTCTTGAATGTCTCTCACTCACTACTTAGGATGTAAATGCGCGGCTTGTTTTCAATTCTAAGGAATGTTTCGGGTCATCATTTCCCTAACAGTTCTTTGGGTACATATGGGTACATATGTATATAAATTTTTACATCGTGTACTTGGAGAACCATGGGGAGATGCTGTTGAAATTTTCTTTGAGTTGAAAACATGACATGAATTTACCAGTGAGGGGAGACATTCAAGAATGGGTTAAGTTGGAGTGATAAGGACCCAAGGACCTAGCATTGCATTCACAATTCACTTTGAAATCGTATAAAGCCTTTTGAGTTATTACAAATGATCAGTTAGTATAGGCCTTTAATTTATCAGTGATGTGTTATTGGATAGCCTTTTATTTACTTTAATGTACTGTATTCCATTCTAATTGTTTGTTTTTATTGTGCATTGAATTCGAGATCTATTCTTCTACTACCTTCAAAGAGCAACGAAAGTTCAAGGCACGCACATCATCTTTGCATTGATATGTACTTTAAATATCGAAGTTCTAAATTTTCTACATGCAAAGTCTTTCCATGTTCTTGAGTTGATTATGCTACTTTCATTTGAATTACTAGTAGGACATGTTGTGTATCATGCTACTTGTCGTTTGAGTATATTATACTAAGCTACTTTCATATGCTACTTTGATATAGTGAAACATGTTGTATATGTCGTATTTATTTAAAAGCTATATACCTTTAATTAAAACTAAAAAAACTCGTTCCCCGTAGCTTTCAATAATGAAAATAAACTTGATTGTGGTTTGAAATAACGAAATATGATTGTTTCGGCAAGTAAAGTCTTTAAGGGCGAAAATCGCCAATTTTCGGCAGTTCCCAAAACAACCTTAGGACGCCTAAAACTTCACAAACTTGTTCCCTGTAGGTTTGATTATCACTTGAATGTCGATTGAAATCACGAAATGTGAATGTTGGTTGAAAAGTGGGCAAGCGAAGCTCATAAAAAATCACTTAAATATATATATACACGTGTATCACATGAAAAGGCTTTAAGAAGAATTATGAAAGGTTATAATAAGATAGGAGTGAAAACATTGAAGGATGTTTGAATGCTCAACACTGATTTTTTTTAATGGCTAAGAATAGGCTTAATCGAAATGAAAAGGAAAGAGCGTGAGTGGATGTACAATAGATGTCATCAGAACCGCATACTTCGGAATGAGTTCGTCGAAGGGGTGAATGAGTTTGTTGCCTTCGCTCAGTAGCACCCCGAGCTCAATCGCGGGGACAAAATAAGATGTCCGTGTGCTAGGTGTAAAAACTTGAAGTTTTTGGATGCGCCCGAGTTAAAGGTACATTTGTATAGGAAGGGGTTCATGGATCATTACTATGAATAATGGTTATGTCACGGTGAAAGGGTGAGTATAAGGTCCACGTCATCTCCTAATGAGACGAATCCTTACCGGGAAATGGTTGTCGATGCTTTTGGGAACAATGTGGACCAATCATTTCTTGAGGAGGCAGGTTCGACCGAAAAAGAACCAAATGCGGAAGCCAAGATGTTCTTCGAGATGCTCAAGGCAGCCGAGCAGCCGTTGTATGATGGGAGCAACATCTTGGTGTTGGAGATGGCTTCTAGAATGATCAATTTGAAGTCCGAGTACAACTTGCCACACAGGTGCGTAGATGGTTTCTGGTCATTGTTGAGTGATGCACTCCCAACGACCCAAAAAACGAAGTGTAACACCTACTATGACACAAAAAAGGTACTCAAGGGATTAGAGCTTCCTCACGAGAAGATACACTCATGCCCTAATGGATGTATGTTGTATTCAAAGGACGATGTCGAGCTTGATAAGTTTCGTTATTGCGGTTCAAATCGCTACAAGAATACTTCGAATGGCAGTTTGGTTCCCGCAAGCTTTCGGGTGTACTTCCCAATAACACCACGATTGCAAAGGATGTTTGCCACCAAAAACATTGCTGAATCGATGACATGGCATTATGAACATCGTCGAGGGCAAGGGAACATGGCTCATCCAAGTGACAACAAAGCTTGGAAGCACTTCGACACGACCTTTACGGAACTTGCATCCGAGCCTCGAAATGTTGACTTGGGTTGTGCACGGATGGTATTTTCATTTTCGGGAAGTTTGGAAAACAATACTCTTGTTGGCCTATTCTCACTACACCTTACCACATGTCACCGGACATGTGCATGAAAAAACCTTTCATTTTGAGGAGGGTGATGATGACGAAGATGAGGTCATTCCAAGTGTAGTTGAAGACGACGGTGACAGTGTTGAGGAGCTTAGCAGTGATAGGAGTGAAGACATGGTTAATGATGACGATGCGGATGTTGATGACCTCGGTTTGTTTCATTAGGATTTAATGTAAATTTTATTTAAGTGTACCGCAATTTAATGTCATTCGAAACCAAAAATAAGGTTATTGTAATAATTGTAGTAATGTAAGTTTATTGAATTTCTCCTCTTAAGCTTCTTAAATATATTAACTCCGAGTGTTTAGTTTTGGATATATGACTAATATTAACCGTGCGAATATTTTACTACTTTATGCAGGAACACGGCACCAAGACCTCGACGTGGGTCAACAGGCAAGGAGCAGTCCGACCATACCCATCATTCTCCAGCCCATTCTTCAGCTCCGTCTCAGACTCAGCTTTAGCCTTTGTCGACGCTGCCTCCGACGATGCGTCCTACTGGCTCCATGGAGGCCCTGCGTCCTAGAGACCTCAGTCGTCATGCCAATTTGTATAGGAGACGGCTAGTGGTTTCTCCTTCGTTTTCTTCTCCTCGTCCAGTGGAAAACGCTGCAGCTCGTCCCCTCAATTTTGGGGCGGCATCTTTGCAGCCTCCTTTCTAGGCTCCATCTTTCTAGGCTCCACCGTTTGTGCCTCATTCTACTGTGACTCAGTCTACGGTGCCTCATTTTATAGTGCCTCAGTGTACGATGCCTTAGTCTACCGGTTTGCATCGTCCCATCTGTCCTCCGACTTCTCTGTCCTAGCCTACACATGTGTCTCAGTCTACTCCGGCTTAGTATACTCCATCCCAGACTACTCAGACAACTCCGACTGAGCCTACCCAAGCTCCCGATGCAGACTCTCGTGCGGGCAAGGCTTCTACGTCTACCACCCCTCTTGTTCGAGAATTGGACCCGAGTGGCCTATGGTGAGTTTTAAAGTTATTTGATTTTTTAATGTTTTGACTATTTGTATTAAGTTGTGCTCATATTTATTTTAATCTATTTTTTTTGTGTGCAAGGTTTCACAACCAAGTTTTTCTTCGATCCATGTCGTCCGTAATGAAGACTTACTTCGGACAACCTTGGAGGAGCTATAGTGAGGTCGATAGGGACACGAAGGATCATTGGTGGAGCATATGGAAGGTGAGGATGACAAACTTTTTACTTTTTGTTAAAAAAAAATAGTTATTTTTTTTAAATATAATCTAATACATATGTTAACATATTTCATTGCCTTTTGTTTAATGTAGAGAATGTATACATGGAGGTCCGAGTTGGAGGGCACGGTGAAGAAGACATATGAAGAAAAGGATGCACTCCGTCTGAAAGACACATTCTATGGCCTAGTTAAGAAGACTGACGCGCCCATATGGCTTAGCTTAGAGATGACTTGCTCTAGTAAACGCAGGATAGGCTCAAGGACCCAAAGGCCAAGAAAAAGTCGACCTAGGCCAAGGCAAACAAAAGATGCAGCAACGCTAGTGACCCCGCCCCTCCATCTCACTGTTAGGGATCCGTCTCAACTATTCATCGAGATAAGAAATTGGTTATTTTAATATTTCATTTAAATATTGTAAATACTCATTCGTTAAAATTTTTTATATCATCTAACATATGAAACAATTTTTTGTGTTGGTTAAGGAGGTCAAAGAAGGGAAGAAGCCTAATGTTGCAGAACTCTACCTTGACACTCACTTCAAGAAGCAACCTGGCAAGGAACCGCAAACGGTTAGCAAGAAGGCCAAAGAAGTGATGGTAACACTTTCTTCTTTGTTTACTTCGTATTTAATGTTTAGGGTGGAATTCCGGCTTATAAGCCGATGAGTACGAATATGATTGCTTTTATATGAATTTGCATTTGATGTTTAGGGTGGAATTCCAATTTAAAAGCCATGAGTACGAATAGGATTGCTTTTATATGATTTGCATTTGATGTTTAGCGCGGAATTTCGATTTAAAAGCCGATGAGTACGAATAAGATTGCTTTTATATGATTTGCATTTGATGTTTAGCGCGAAAATTTCGGTTTAAAAGCCGATGAGTACGAATAAGATTGCTTTTATATGATTTGCATTTAATGATTAGGGTGGAATTCCGGCTTATAAGCCGATGAGTACGAATAGGATTGCTTTTGTTTACTTCGTATTTGATGTTTAGGGAAGAATTCCGGCTTATAAGCCGATGAGTACGAATAGGATTGCTTTTGTTTACTTCGTATTTGATGTTTAGGGCTGAATTTCGGCTTATAAGCCGATGAGTACGAATAGGATTGCTTTTATATGATTAAGTGAATAATAGGTTGAGTTTGTATAAGTTAGGTGCGAAAACCCCTAAAAACGTCCAAAATGGCCCTTTCATGCCCCAAAGAGTACTTGTCGTGTCTAAATGTGTCCAATCAAGACCTAGAAAGCTTAAGTGAATAAAATATGACATGATCGGCCTTTAAAAACTTGTTATAGGTTGAGTTTGTAGAATTTAGGTGCGAAAACCCCTAAAAACGCCCAAAATGGTCCTTTCACGCCCCAAAGTGAACTTGTCATGTCTAAACATGTCTAATCAAGACCTAGAAAGCTTAAGTGAATAAAATATGACATGATCGAGCTTTAAAAACTTGTAATAGGTTGAGTTTGTAGAAGTTAGATGCAAAAACTCCTAAAAACGCCCAAAATGGCCCTTTCACGCCCCAAAGTGGACTTGTTGTGTCTTAACGTGTCCATCAAGACCTAGAAAGCTTAAGTGAATAAAATATGACATGAACGAGCTTTTAAATCGTGTAATAGGTTGAGTTTGTAGAAGTTAGGCGCGAAAAACCCCTAAAATGGCCCTTTCACACCCCAAAGTGGACTTGTCGTGTCTTAACGTGTCCAATCAAGACCTGGAAAGCTTAAGTGAATAAAATATGACATGAACGAGCTTTAAAACCGTTCACTAGTGGAAAAAACGCCAAAAGCTCCAAGCTTTTACCCACTTACAACTCCAGTTTTGCCTTGGTACTTTTGGAGGTACTTTAAAAGATATAATAAAAGCTCCAAGCAAGCACCAGTCTTTTAAAAACTGGAGCTTTTAGTGCGTTAAAAGCTCCAGTTTTTTGGAAAAACTGGTGCTTTTAACCCAATTTTAAGCTCCAGTTTTTGTTAAAGCCTAGAGCTTTTGTTGCTATTTTTAAAATAAAAAAATCGTAAAGCTCTATAACTGTCCAAATAATTCAATTTTTTATTTATTAAAAAATCAATAATACATATATATCGCTTGTACAAAACAAACCAATTAGTATATGATACATAAATTTTTTTAACTAAATACATAAAAAATCCACTAAAAAAAATTGAGCTTACAATTACAATATGACAACAATGTTAATATTAAACACCATGATACAACTCGGACTGGCATACTCAAAATTTCAATTGATCTTTGAACTGTTTAGCTTTAGTGGGATGAACTTCAAGCTCGCATATGGTCACCTTGTCAACATTTTCTGCCAAAGAAAATAATCAAGCATCATTTGAATATCGACTACATCAGGATAGGACATGACAAGGAAAGCCTTGTCGATGTGAGGAATGAGCCTAATGAGAAACTAAAAACATCACATCATCACAGCTTACAAATGAATATTCGCTCAGCTTACAAATCAGTCTACTTCTGAATTCTCCGACACGAAGTAAAGGAAAGACTATGTACCAAACTAACAGCCATCACAAATACTGATCAAAGGGCAATCTGTCAACCATACAGTCAAAAATACATTCAAGAAAATTCAGGTTAAGTTACCTGTTCACAGTTCTCACAAGACAAGATCTCCGCGGCATCTCCAAGCTATTGCACGGAGCAGCTACATAAGTTGCAAGCCAATTTACAAGCAATGTCAGACCAATTCAACATGACAGAAATGTACATATCATAGCTCTAATGTTCCTCATTCATATTACATATCACATATTACAAGTTCAAGGGTTGCCCAACAAATTACCGAAAAAGGAAATTCACGAGCACGTTGTGCTCCAAGGCTAGTCCAGAGAACACAATAACTTTGCACTATACCAAGGAAATATATATATATATATATATATATATATATATATATATATATATATATATATATATATATAGAGAGAGAGAGAGAGAGAGAGAGAGAGAGAGAGAGAGAGTTAGGATCCAGTGAAAACCACATGTTATATGAAAACGTGAAAACCAAAATAAGTGGATACATTTTACATTTTAAGGGGTACATACAAGCAGTAAAGGGGTACACAAGACTTTCATCTACTATTGATGAACAGTACACGTGTACCCTTTAAACCTTCAATGTACCCCAAATTGAAATACAAGTATATACATAGATTAAATCGTGATCGTCCATCTCCAAATCCTACGGTCAAGATTAAAAGTTTTTAGTTTTCACCTAAGATTTGTGTTTTCACATGATCCTATATATATATATATATATATATATATATATATATATATATATATATATATATATATATATATATATATATATATATATATATATATATATATCAAATACTCAAAAGGCCATATACTGACAAAATATACTCAAGAAGCCATTTTCTTTCAAATCCAAACTCTTAGAACATGGCTATAATGTTAACTATACATACATAAAACAAATCCATTGATGCAGCCATGTTATACAATTACCTATGCCCTGTGTACAAGTACAAATAAGTGAACACAATGGGAAGGAATTAAACCATTGATGCATATTGTAGCATCGTTAAATGAACTTGCAATTTGGTTTAAGTGTTTAAACGGGAAATAATAAACTCACACCTATTATCACTCCTCACTGTAAGTTTGTTCAATAGTCTTACATGCCCACCAAAATCTTGGCATCAGCCACGCAAAACTACACAACAAACTTCCCCATTCYCCAGCAAAATAAAATAAAATTGCAAGATTGAACTCAACGAGTATGTAGAAAAGTCATTAATAACCCTAATTTGGCTTCAAGTTACTGACCTGAAGTTTTGGATGCTCATTTACAACGGCATCTATCCTTGCAAAGACCAGATTTTCCAATCCTTTGAAATGTTTTGACAATTTCTCTACTTGCTTGATTGTAGCCTTACAAGACATGCACCACGGTGTATAAATCTTGATGTTTAAGAAAGGGGCAAACACATCAGCGTTGAAAAAGTATAACCGAAGTGATATGCTTAGGTAGCATAGTTAATTCTCTGATAAGAGAAACAAAATCTATAAGATTTAGCACAAATTCATACATTGAAAGATGCAACCACAAGTTCCAAAATGATGAGTATACATACAGTCCTACATATACCAGATGGGAGAAAGTTATGAATTTAGGATTTAAAAAAATCCATACACGTAGAAGCCTAGAAGGGATAGATTACTGTCTATTACTCATGTAACCACACATGACAGGTTCTAGTAAAACTTGGGTCTCATAAATTTACCATTGAGCACCCACAATTATGGAGTCCAATGAAACAAGTGAATAGAGAATGGTTTATAAGAAAAAAAAAAACCCACTAAAGGATCACAAGATATTAACACAAAAAATGAAATATGATGGACTGTTGGCTCAGTAGAAGAAGCATCACAGAGTATCAGCATATCAAACTATGAAAATATAACAAAACAGAACATAACATCACCCTTGAGCATATATACGTCCTGCACCCAGAGCATTATGGCCAACTTCACTATTGCCCATGTCATCTCAAAATCTAAATAAAAAGTAAAATCTCAAACATTACCTCAAATCCTCCAATTAGGAACATAATAATCAACCAAATAAGTCCTAATTTCAATTAAAAAAAGACTACATTCAAATCAAAATGCCTAGATCAACATCCGGACAAACCATAATAGCCCGAAATATCAAAATTAACCCAAAAATTAACACCTAATCAAAACAAAAATCAACCGAAACAAATCAAAGCAATATTTCAACAAAAAAAAAAATCAAAACAAAAAAAATTCGTACACAGCTAATCTCCTTCTTCACGAGCAACTCAGAAACTCCATTCTTATCAAACTAACAAAACGAAAAATCAAACAAAACGAAATGGAAATTAAACGAAACTAAAATTGACATATGAATAACATCTTAATAGAAGTAGTATTTTTATATTTATAAGAACAATTGGACTTCAAATCATAGTAAAATTGCATAAGAGAAAATTAATTAGCAAACATGTAGATCTTTTGTAGCGGCTGTGCTGCTTCGCGAGTGAACTTGGCGGCGGTTGTCTTCACCTTCAGCAGCAGAGGTTGTCGTGGGTGGCGGCTTCTTGTTCCCTTCTCTCGTGATGCGGTTTAGCAGTTCTTCCCTTCGCTCTCGTTGGTGTCGTGCTCGTTATGGTGGTCGTCGTTCTTTGTGGTGGTTGGCAAAGTCGGCCGTCGGCATGCGCTGTGAAGGAGTAGCTGTGGGTAGGTTTGTGGGTTGACAGTGAATTTTGGGATTTTTGGGGGAATGAATTGGGAATTGATGAATGAATGTCGTGGGTTGGAATGAATGAATGCCTTGTTTTTTTTCTTTTTGTTTGACTTGCTTATGTGTCCTAGTAACTTAGTAAGGCTCMAAGTTTATTTAGCAAAAGTAAAGGCTCCAGTTTTTATTTGACTGGTGCTTTTGTCACTAAAAGCTCTAGTTATTTAAAAAAYTGGAGCTTTTATTATATTATAAAAATTAGAATGYCAAAAAAGCTCCAGGCTTTAAAAAAACTGGAACTTTTGTGAGAACGCTKTTAGCCTTTTTTCCACTAGTGGTGTATTAGGTTGAGTTTGTAGAAGGTAGGCGCGAAAACCCCCTAAAAACGCCCAAAATGGCCATTTCACACCCCAAAGTGAACTTGTCGTGTCTAAACGTGTCCAATCAAGACTTAGAAAGCTTAAGTGAGTAAAATATGACATGAACGAGCTTTTAAACCATGTAATAGGTTGCGTATGTATAAGTTAGGCGCGAAAACCCCCTAAAACGCCCTAAAAGACCCCTTTTACACCCCAAAGTGAAGTTGTCGTGTTTAAACGTGTGCAATCAAGACCTAAAAAGCTTAAGTGAATAAAATATGACATGATYGAACTTAAAAAACTTGTAATAGGTTTAGTTTGTAGTATTTAGGTGCGAAAACCACTAAAAATGCCCAAAAATTTGCATGTCATGAATGTCATTTTGTTTTTATTTGGAATTGTTTCAACTAACTCCATAATTTACAGGAAAAGTATACTCAGAAYCTTTCTGAGTCTCGGGCTAGTGACTCACCGTTGGATCCCAACGAAGTCTTCTTTGAGACGGTCGGTGGGTATCGGAAGGGTGAGGTTCACGGGTTTGACAGAGATGGAACTTTTCTCTATTATGAGAAAAGCTCGCGTCGGCACGGCAGATCAGGCTATTCTCCATCGATTTCCGCTCAGCTTACACAATTATCTRARGAATTGGTGCGAGCTAGGGCGGAGTTAGCGGAAAGAGACCGCCAGCGGGATGAGGAGCAATGCCGTCTAGTGGAGCAGCTAAGCCAGCGGGACGAGGAGCAACACCGTCAAGCGGAGAAGATAAAGCAGCAGGATGCGTATATGGAGCAGATGAAGGCACCGATGGACGCTTTCATGAGGCAGTTCGACGATCTGCCTCCCTTTCCTGGACRCTTCCCTAACGACCACACAGACGGTTCTAGCGGTTYTGGAGCCTTCGTAGAATTGTAACGTCGTACCAGTTCTTAGTTAGATTTGGATTTATTTTATCGTACTTTGTTATTTGATACATTTTCACTTAAAATTTTAGAAACTATATTGAGTTAATCATGAATGTATTACAACTTGTTTATATCTAATATAACATTTAATATTTGTGTATTTATTCTGTTTTTTGTTAATATTTATTTTTATTTCTTTTTATCTTAAATTTAAGGGGAAAAAATAGGTGAAAAAACCCACGAGATATTTTTAAAAAAAGAAGCGGGAAAAACCTTTTAGCATGATTTCCCTCCTTTTTTGGAGGGAAAAATAAGATTAGCGACCGATATTGAATTCGGTTAATTCGGTTGCTGATTTATTTTCCCCTCCAAAATAAGGAGGGAAATCATGATTCGCAACTGAATTTTCGGTCGCTAATAGTGACCAAAAAATTTGGTCACTAATCATGATTTCCCTCCATTTTCCCTCTTTTTTCGCAGTTAACAAACAGTCGCAAATTTGGTCGCTAATTAGTCAGCCACCGAATTTCGGTCACTAAAATTTTTTAGCGGTGAGGGGGAAGGCGACCGACGTTAGCCACCGATTTTTCAGTCGTTAAACACCATTAGCGACCGAAAATCGGTCGCAAATGTCGGTCGCCCGMGCCTATTTTTCTTGTTGTGACCAACTATCACCACCTACCATCCTCACTACAGCCACCATAGCTTCCCTCCACATGTACCCACCTACCACCACCTAAACCCAAACTCCCAACACCTGCCACCATCCCACCACACACTTACCACCCTCACAGCCACCACCTGCCATCCACGACCAACCAAACCCTCAACGTCAATGTCCTCACTGCCACCAACCAACCACCACCCTCAATGACCAAAACCACACACGACTAGCCAAACCACCACCCTCAACTCGCACCCACAGCCCCAAACCACCACCCAAAACCCCCAAAATTGCACCCACGACAACAAAACCACCACCAGCCACCGCCATCTTAGCCGTCCACAACCAGAGGAGAAAGAGAGAAATAAAGGCGGATTAGAGTGAGAACTGGGCTAGCCACCATCACTGAGCATTGGGTTGTGCCGCCATAAAGGGGAGAGAGAGTGAAAAAGGAGGGAGAGAGAGAGAGAGAGAGAGAGAGAGAGAGGGAGGAGGGGAGAGAGGAGGCAGCAAAAGAGTGAGAAAGAGGGATTTTTATTTTAAAAAAAGGAAAAAAAAATAAAATGCAATTTTTAACCTGAATAGGTTTCAGGTATCTTGGTCCAAAAATTGAAGGGAATCCCCAAAGTTGGGATTATTCCGGAATAATCCAAAGTTGGGATTAATTTTGGAAGACCCCTCCAAGTTAGGATTATTTCTGTGAATTTTTCCAAAAAAAAAAATGTCACCTTCTAAGAGTTAAGTACTGAGGTGCCAATTATTTTGAGATACAAAGACATAGTGGTCTATTACGAGTTACGACCTCTATTTTTATATTTCAAATTTTTTTTAAAAAAATCAAGCTCTACTCTGCCATATCTTTAACAAACCTAGAAAATAAAGCTTAAATCATCACATACCCTATCTTATCTTAACTAAAACACTAACTCTGTATTAAATATCTTCAAACCTTTTTATCATTATATCTTTCTCATTTATAAATATTTAACCAAAACTCTCAATATTCATCGACTACCATTATTACRTGAGCTAGTTAGTTTTATTTTTTATTTTTAATTTTATTAATTTCTTATATTATTAAAGTAAATTTTAGATTCGAGGGCCTCCTATTATACTACCCATGTCATATACTCGTATGTACTTGACGAAAGACTAACTAAGAGGTTAATGTGTAACATAAAAATCAGGAAAACATAAGGCCACAAATGGTGTCACACAACAACACATATTAAGGTTGCATGAAAATAAAAYAAGATTGTCATGAAYTAAAATACAACACATTAAGGTACACTAATTAGTTCACAAATTACACTCTACTAAAGCCACGAATCTAATACTAACTCCATCAACAAAAAATGCACTGCTGTCAACAATAGCTAGTCTTCATCCCAATCTACTTTGTCTTTAGCTGATTCCATCTCCTAAAATTCATCTACTTCCCGTTCAATCTGAGTCCCCCTTCTTCGTCGTCACCTGGAATTGGTTTTTGAAAAAGGACAAGAAAAAATCATGTAAGCTAGAACAAAAAATAATATAAAATATAGAACAAAAAAAAACATAAAGGCTACAACAAAAAAAAAACATTATATGAACATTAAAACTAAAATTGAATAACCAAAAATAAAAAAAAAAGCGTAAAATCATAAAAAAATAAAAACGATTTCCAAAATTTATTAAAACCTGGCWGCAACATCATTAAACTATAAAATTAGCATATTTTTACCACGATTATTCCCACAAATCGCATACCATCACCGCAAGGCATTTGGAATTTCAAGTCCACCTTTKCCAACTTCTTATCCAAGAGTATGACTGAGCAACCATTTAGGCTCCAACATTCATCGGTACACCTTTTCATCTCAATTTCCTGGGCTTTACAAATCCTGCTTAAGTTAAGCTTGGAAATTCTGGACTCAAGAATAACAACGACGAAAGGATAGTAAGTGTCCAAAATTTTCATCAAATTTTCTTTAAAAGATGGTCTACCCACACCACGAACATTCCATATGACCAATTTCATCCCCAAATCAAGGCATTCCAAGTAGGTATTAACAACAGGGGTCAATTTAAYAAGGTGGTGTCTCTTCAACTTCTCTTCTATTGGAACAACCATTTGAACRACAATTCCAACATAAGACATGCATGAATTGATGACAAACACTCTAAATACATCGCCATGACAACCCACCTTCAACATTTTTGCCTCAACATCTAGTGAATCAACAAGACTCTGTATGTCGACCACCGGAATTGGGTCAACAATTTGACCAAAAAATTTGGCCATGTCAACAACCCTAGTTGGTCCTTCTTCAACGATGACCTCAAGACGTTTAATGACTTCGKATACTTCGGCTAAACCACACATGTCAGCTACATTGGGTAGGTGAACAGGACTTTCAACGCCATTTTCACTACGCATCATCATCCACTCTAGTATAATTGGTCTCATATGATATGGAGCAAGGATGATGTCAAGGACTTGCAAATCGGCAACATTTTTTTATGAATTGTTGCATGAATAAAAATAGGTGAATTTGTGAAATTCTATTTCAGAGTTTGTTGAAACAGGTGGATCATTTAATTCAACAAACGAAGGGCTCTCGTCGATGAGATTGTTGGCCATTGGAAGGAATTGGGACTATATCAATAGGAACGGAAAATAATTGAATTTGGGGGTTTGGGGGTTCTCTGTTTGTGTGTTTCGATTGAAGTTGAATGCTTGTTACTCTTTCTGGTTGTTTTATTTACACAAATACCTGTAATGGAATACATGTGTCATATAGTGAGTGGACCAACGTTTGTTTTCAAATTGGAATTTCATTTGAATTTCAAACCAAAAAGCAAGGTTGTAAGTGTTGGTGGGAAATTTTTCTCCAAAGAAAAAAGTTAGGTGGGGGGCCCTGCTTTTAGTTCGTACAAAGAAAATCAGAATTTCGATCCACAAGCAAACATCTGAAAATTTGACCGTTGGATGAAAAAAAATCTACTGATCATTTTTAGCAAATTTCTAAGTATGGATTGATGAGGTGGACAAATTGCTAACAAATCCTAACCTTCCAAGTTGTACCCAATGTATTTGAGACATTGCATTTAATTAAAACAAGTTTACAGTTATGCATGGGGAGCTATTAAAGGTTGTTGACGCATATTTAAAAAAAAATAAACAAAGACCATCTTACACAGTAAACAAAGTCAAATTAATTACTAGATTATTAGAGGGTGGACTAAATTAATTTCGTCACTAAACAAATTTAACACTTATATAACTAAAACAAATAAAGTATATGACTTCCTATAAGGGTAATAAATTAGCTGTAATTATCATTAACAAACATACTGAAAGTTAAAAATAATTATGAGACTAATAATTGTAAACTAATTTAATTACAAATATGTTTTCCAATCATAAGTGTTATAGCCAATTACATATTTAACACTTACGATGAAGTCAAATAACAATAGAATTTAAGTTATATTATAACATATAATCCTCATATGGATCAAATCGTTGAATGGTACGTTAATAAAGTTTTAATGTGATCCCAAGACTGACAAATTTGATCTTCATACGAACAAACAATAGTAAAAAATTATCACTCTTCTTTACATTTGAATCGAACTATCTAGTTTGGATCATAAAATCGTTGAATACTTGGATACAATCACGGTTTTCATAAATATGCATGGCAAGTAGACAAATTGATGATTCATTGTGTCACAATACAACACACAAACAATGAATTTTAGTACAACAATTAGACAACTCATTCATGTGATCAGTTTCACACGACTAAAACATCTGAGCGTTACCGACCCCAGTTCTGGTAATGATAAATTGCGCATCCTATTTCCAATGACCAAGGTGACGACTCGAGTTCTCGTGTTGTCTTCATTGCCCATAAAGCTTAGATAAATTCTCGCGTTAAGGTGTTGTGCCCATTGTGGTCCAAGAGTCGGTGTCACTTGACATCTGTTGCTCCAAAATGATAAGGTGTCTTCTTGTATTGGATGCATTACATCCGACACCTCGTTAATATGGATGATTACAAGATTAAATCTTTGTGCTAGGTATGTCATTTTATTACCGAAATAGTTTAAAAAGCTTGCCCTAGAACCCATATCTCTAGCATTGTAACCGTACTCACCTCAACAAAGAACCACAATAGAGTCGAAAACAATTAGACGACATGTTGCGTGGCTTTCAGCACCATTTTGTAGCAATTGCTCAATATGTGATACTGTGCCATGAATTTCTTCAATTGCATGTACCTTCTTCACTTTGAACATATCCATCGRGTTATTTAGACCCCCAAACATGTTGCAAATATGATTTGATATTTGATTCAAAAGTCTACTAGGAAAGGGCCCACCTGAATGAATATAGATGCTTGATGCGACGAGTCCTCCAACGCCTTCAGGCAATTGAACAGTTACCATGGTTTGCGAGCACAATTGTGTTTTTCCTACCCCATTCTCTCCTACTAACTCAAAAACCTTTGTTCTCCCCCCCCCCCCCCCCCCCGGCCAAAAAAGTTGTCTATGGGTGATGCCTAAGACAAAATTTTTTTTGATTCCATATAAATGATAGCGCACACACAGTAGACACTTTACTTTTGGGTGTATAGGCAGTTCACAATGTTGGATTTCTAAGAGTTTAATTTGACGTCGGTTGTAAAAGAAATGGTCATGGTCATTATATACTAATAGGAGTAGTTCATGGTCACTTAAACGAAGAAGAAATGCATGGTTTATGTTTAACTGTAATTGGTTGGTGGTGGTTAAAGTAAATGCATTTGTCACAATAATTGGTGTAATTAATTGAAAGTCATGGGATTAGTTAGAACAATTCTAATAAAAGGCCGACCTTTAATTCGTCTCAAATAATGAAATTACTTAACCTTGGCTATTCCGAACAAATTTACGCGTACTGCTTCATACTTGTGAACAATGAATGACACACAACTCTTAAACCAAGAGTAACATGTCCTTGTCTAACWTTGAATTTTAGTGTTCCATTCCTCTTATCTTTTTAATTCTTTTGTGATGAAACGATTGACTTCGCAACAATGATATTACGCTACGATACTACAATGTGATTGTAAAATGCAACCTCGATTTAACATACGTTCTCCAATTTGAACAACGTAGTATAACAGTTTCTTACTTTCAGATTTTATGAAGCTCATAGTTCTAACTAACCCTTTACACGTGACAATCTATACCATCAAACAACAATAAGCAATAAAATCTTTTAAAATGTACAACTTAAAAAATATATTTTAAAACCACAACATAGGATGTTGTGGGCCCATTTTTATGTTTGCATGAAAAGAAAAAACTTCAGCTAAGAAGACAAATACAACACACAACCATTTGTATGGTAAATACCTATTTTGATGCATAACAAAATGCACATGCTCGGTCAATTGACAACCTTTGCATTATTTTACAATACTCATTATCAAACATATATAAAAGTTGCTAGTTGATTCCCAAAGCAATATGTACACCGTCGATATATGATGATCCATCAATCCATAGAAGTGGTGTCATTATTATTTTCCAAAAAAAAAATCTATACCCAATACGTATACAAAAGATAAGAGTACGTATTTTCCCTTCTGAAAAAAATAACAAATTTTGTTGTTTAATTTGGGCGAGTAACTTTAAAATTCATCGGGTAAAATTATTTTCAAAATTGTAAACGTTAATAAAACTATATTTAAAGGTAACTAGGGCCCTGGCCCAGGGCCCTGTTAAAAGTCCACTAAKTTGATTCGGCTTATTTCATTATTGATTTTTTTAAAAATAAATTTGAATTAACCTGATTCTATCCACGCAGCCATTGCCTAAACGAAAGATCGAACATAACATACAACTAACTTAAATGTCAGCCAACAATTCTAATTTCCCAATAACACCTTTTTATCTTTGCGTTTTCTTTTTTTGTATGACATGAATGCTTAATTCCTCTCTCTTGGACGACATGAACGCTTATTTATCTGACATCAACACTTTTTGATAATTATTTAATTGTTGAGTGTTCTCTCATTTTGGTTTGTATTGTATTGTGTGTTTGTTCTTTGAATTACGTTTCTTATGTTTTAAAAGTTAGTTTTTATTGTATTGTGTATAAGTAATTATTGTAATGTTTGATTTGTACTACTCTCATTGTTTTTTTTAAATGTTGTTTTGTGCAATTATTAATTGGTAGAAAGTTATCAATCATATAATATGATGTGGAGGTGAAAAAATACAAAAAGAAAAGGACATGGAAAGTACCAGAAATTCGAGTTAGATAGCCAAAATAGATCAAAAGGAATGTGCCGAAATGAAAAAAAATCACAATGTACAATACACAAAAATTAGGTATAATCTACATGCTCTATGTATGGATTTTTTTTAAAAAAAATCTACATATGAATATATGATTTACAATAATAATGATCCCTCCATCTAAAAGTTAGTCAATGAACATTGTAATGTACTTGTATAAGAAGAGTTCCTCGTATTCTAAACGGTGTTACGATTTAAATTGTAAACAACGTTTATAAACATATGATGTATAATTTATTTATTCCTTTACATCACCTTTAACAGAATAAAATAGTTGTTGTTATGTGTCCCAATTTATGTTTTTTACCCTTAGGCTCCGAGACTCTCAGAAACGGAGCTGCCAAATGTCACCAAGCAAATGTAGCAAGATAATTGGTTCAGAGAAAGTAAAATACAATGAGAAAATACACACAAGCCATCCAAATTATAAAACAAAAGACAACCCTATATTGGTTGAAGACTTGTTTTCACGTAAAAGAAAATGGTCATGTTGGGTCACTTCACAACTTTTCTTCTCATCATCAAAATTTTAACTCAATCCCAAGGATTACTCCAAACCATCCGATTTAATCAAGGTACACAATGCAATTGGACATTTTGTCATATTCTTGAGAAGAACATTCTAGAAGTACCTTTACCAATTTCACCAACAGTAAGATCACACTAGCCAATTAAAAACAATTACTAAAGGAAGGAAGATGTACTTTAATAGAACATGTAATACACATAAAATAATAATTCGGATAGGTTTTACTAATTTTTTTGTTTTGGAAAGTTTAGTTAAAGACACTTTCATTAAACTTAGGAAAACATGGGATAATCAGGATTAGGGAAACACATTAGCTACCATATTTGCTATTTAACACTTTCTTATGGACCTGTTATAAATAAAGAACAAAATATAATGCAGGGGTTTGTGAACTCAAGCAACCCTACTGCAATTGAGAAACAACTCTAAAATTTCATGCCTTCATCCACTCCTTCCATCTCCTCACCTCCTTTGAAGGGAAAAATAAACTATAATCCTAAAGCTTTCGACGACTATGGACCTTTTGCACGTACTGTCCACTCGGGGGGTTCCACTACTCCTCCTTTGAAGAGAAGGAGGACCACCACTGTGGGTGGAGAAGAGGATACAACCTCTATGGAAAGGGCCAACAACCTCATGGACGACACAATGGAAGCTGCTGAAGAAGACTTGAGATAGGTTGATGTGTTGACTGGCTACGACCAACTGATGGTCATGAGGTCAAAGCACCACTCTTCTAAGGTGCTTGACTTCCAATTGACTGYCGGTCAAGCTTCGAGGAAGAAGATCTTCTCTGACCAGGCAGTTTCTTATGTGGGTTTTCGAGACTACAACCTCACAATCACTCTAAAGAGTGAGAATGAAGGAGACAAAGGAATGTCCTTCATCATGGGTCCTTACACAACTTTTCGTGTTCCCTACAAGGCGTACGTCGATGCACTCGACGTCCTTCTTCATCAAATCACTCTCAAAACAAAGCAAGGGAGGGAGGTTCACAAGCATGACACGGCTCCTGAAGTAGGTCTTGAGAATGAGGAGGAACTCATATCATAGTGGAGGGGTTGGTGAGTCTTCCTTTTTACTTTGTTAAAAATTTGTTTTTTTAACAAGTAATATAGTAGATGTACTTTGTAGTCAAACATTTGTTCTCTTATTTACTCATTAATTAGATCTATAAGTGAAGGTCAGAATGTTTTGTCTATGTTCAAACAAAATAAGTAATGACTTGCTTAATTAATGATTTATTAATGAGGTACATGATTATAYAGGAAATGGTTTCTAAATTAAAAATATAACATCACCAAGTTACAAAACCAATTTGCTGTGGAAAGTTACAGTAAAAACAGAGAAAAAAAGTTTCTTTATTAGGTTTGGTTGTTTAGGTTCAAAGCCACCATTTCATCATATTGAAAATAATTTGAAGCATAATGATGGAAAATAATTTCGAAATGGATGTTCAATGATTTTTTTCACTGACTTGTATTGGAAATTTAATGGGATTATATGTGTTTATTATATATAAATTATACCATTTTCCTAAATCATTCAGGAGAGGTGTTTAATGATTTTTTCGAGTCCTAGTGTTGTGTGTTTTAATTCATTGTTTCATATACAAATTATGCTCATCTTTTGTGGTGTGACAAAGAAATTTGGTGTTTGCTGAGATTAACTTAATCAAAGATGTTCCAAGAAACAACCACTGTTTACGATTATTACATGTACAAATAATGTCAAAGATTGTATTTTTAAGAGAATTGGGTCTTAAACTACTTATAATTGTAGGACCYTGAACTGAACACTGATACAAGGGTGAAAGACATCACAATCAGGCAGTGTGTGGATGTCAACCCAATGTATTTTTATGAAGTGTACGATGCTTGGGCCGACTATGTTAACTTTGACATCAACAGCTTCTTCCTAATCTACAATATGAAGGATCTCTTAAGGCATGGAACCRTTGCTGAGGACAACATCAATCAAGAATGGAGGAACACTCTTATGTCGTGTTGGTTCACAACCAACACCATCCGAGTAAATATGACAACGCAWYAGAGTGCATGACTATATTAGGAATGGAGAGTTAGTGACACGGCCATTAGTCTTCGATGGAAGCATTTGGCTCTTCTGCTTGTGAATACCGTATGTCAGTCCAAAAGTCATCAACTTAGTGGCATGCACTGGAAAGTTGCTCATGTAGGTAGCATATGGAGTCATATTTTCAGTCTAACATTTGTAATTGCATATGGCGTAGCATATGTGCATTATTGGGGATTGTCTTTTGGGGAAAGCTTTATATGCTTACATATGCAAGTTTAGTTGCTGGTTTTTATAAAAAACTATGGAAACTTTCTGCCTAATTAAATATGATGCCATGCTTAATTAACACCTAGAGTTGCTTCATAATATGTGGTTCTTTTTTTAGGATTGCAAGAGTAAGACTTACCTCACCAAATCGATGTGAATTTTAACTAAAGTTTGAGAAGGAAGCACAATTGGCCAACTTTCAGTTTAATTTTTCAATTTTTTTTTTTAGAAAATTGGCTGTAATTTTCAATTGTGAAGATAAATAGTGCAATGAATGTGAAAATAATGCTCAATATTTTTCAGTTAGATGCAAGGGTGATAACATGTGAATGACCACTCCATTGACTGCCAGTTGGGAAAAATCACTATTAGTATTGAACATCGAAAAGGCTAGAATTTTGTGTTGCTTGCTGATTGCTTTGCTTTAGTTTTATGTTTGGGTTCTTACAATTGGTTCAATGATGTGATGAAATAGCTAAAATAGTGGTTAATTAATTAATTAGGAGCTGAATTGAAAAAAAWATATATCAGTCTTTAAGTAGGCAGGGATTGACTCCACATGTTAAACATTGACGAAATTCCTTCGTCATTCTCTTCTAGTTGTGCAAATCCTTGAATGCAATCAACATATATTGCATTAGAGGCAAGGACAACCTATATTCGGTGACAAATTATCAGAGGATGAAGGAAATTTGTTTTAAGAGAATAGCTTCCTCGTAGTAGTGTAGGATGTCTTTTGTATAAAGTTATCTAAATGATAATATTTGTGGAAACTAGAATTGAAGAAAGGTCAGAACCGTGATGGCCAACAATTTGTTTCATGTTTTGAAAGTTATAGTATGGCAAAAACAAAAAAAAAACCATATTTAAAGTATTTTATTCTTAGCTTCATCTTGTTTAATACAGAGTACAATAATTTTAAACATTAAATAGCATTTGTGTAACATAGTTGTCTATCACGTGAACTACACTTTTCCACTTACTAAAATTCAAACAATAAAAAATGCTATTATACGATGAAAACACATGATAGTTGAGACAATGTTACACCTTACATATTTAATCCGTGTCAAAGTACTCAGTACTACTTTGATCAGTTAAAAATTGATCAAAATAAATACAAGCTTCAAATGAGAGGGGAAAATCAAATATATCTAACAAGCTTCAAATTATATGTCAGATTTTTCAACTAATAATACTAAGAAATGAGTGGCAATACTAGCACATTTTCTTTTGGGTAAAGGGGATGCCAATAACACTACATACTACTGAACATGAAGAACGACAACGACAACAAAGTACACAAACCAATTTTAAGGCTATGGCCTCGCAATAATAGCCACACAAAACACACGGAGTACACATTTTACACAGAGCAAGCCTAAATATCATCTGCTTCATCATCAGAACAAATACACTCATAATCCCTCACGTCACGTGGGTGCTTCTCGCCATAGGCTACATCTAACACCTGCGCATTTCATAATTGAATAAGAGCATCTCCAACCAAAATGGCTTCAAATAAAAAGAATAACTGTCTCACAAAAATATTACCCCAACACAACAAAAATCACCATCATTTGAAAACCTATCAGCATCACAGGCCAACTTCGACCTATCAGAATTCCAAACCTTAACGCGAGGCCTACTACCCCAACTTATTGGATTTCTATCCAACTGGTCAACATAAAAAATTTATTTCAAAGACAAAAAATTATATATAACAACAAAGACAATTGGACAAAGTATACAAAATTTCATTTCAAATACCAAATTTACCAAAAAAAAATTTATAGCAAGGAATAAAGTGAAGCCACCACACCTTACAGCAAAACCCGTCTTGTCAAATCTTTTTGCCAAAACGAGTTACACTTGCTATCAACTTGTCCAATACCAATTTACACCTATTATACTTCCTTGGACCTCCTACGCAACTCAAGGCAGGAAGGAATTCCTTAGAGAATCGGTTGCACTGCGTGGGACAAAGGACCAACTCCAACGCAACAAGAAGGAACAACATCTTAAATTCCAACACCTCATCAAACTCAAATTTTGACTTAATCTCCTATCAAATAAGGTGGTCACACCAAGAAACTTTTTGGTTACTATTTTACCTTTCCTACCATAAAAAAGCTACACTCTTGACCTATTTGTTCTGAAATTCAACTAACATCTGCCTAAGTTCCTGATTTTTCACAATCCTAGGAACTACAAAGTCACCCTTAGGAATAGCCAAAACCCACCTAACTTGATTACATGAAACCTGAAGTTCAACCTCCCCACATTCAACATCTCATTTCCGGATCTACTCGAAGTTATCAACCAATAGCATAAAGTCTAGGAAAACGGAACCCTACTAGTTCAACAAACCTCCAAACCCCATCTCCTTCACCCACCTTTTCCTACAATCATCAAAAGATCCGCAAATGCTACCGTATCTTTCCACTCTACACACTACATTAGGCCTCTGCAAATATTACATGATAGTGTAACAAAATTAGTTTCCACACACCAAAGTAGCCTCACAAACTCTATGAAACATTAGCACATAACACTACCCTACTCGTAAAGCCTTCCGGAACTTCAACTCTTCACCTTGTTCTTCACATTCCACCTCTACCTTAAAACAACCCTACAAACATTTTCAGAAACATTCAACCAACAAAGATAGTAGGATACACATTCCACAACTAAAATAAAATAACGACAACTACATTCAACTTCCATCAAATTACTCTTTATATCATATACCTTATTCCCTGGTGATGTCAACCAAACGAAGGATCAAAGAATGCGGACGACAACTCCAAACTGTGCACTATGGTTAGCTAGGACATTGGGACTATTCAAGTCAATTGGTAGTAGGCAACTGTGCACACTTCAATCAGCTAATACCCACAACTACAACAGTGGAGCACAATTTCACAACCATTAGCTTTTCAAAACAATCATACAATACTTCCTTAATGTAGTGTCTAAAAATGTCTACCTATAATTGTAAAACAATAATTAAACAAGAAGACAAATTCAACAACATAAAACCAATTAAAAAATGATTCCGTCCGAGTTCATTCAGTAAATTTCACACCAAAAACCTAAATAAACAATTCATAAAAGAATTTAACATAATTATTCACTAACTTTCATTGAAAACATCCTACAAAAACATATCAAACAAGATTTCAACAAAATTATTCATCCTATTTCATTGCAAGAACCCTAAAAACTAAAAACCCCAATCAAAATACAACTAATTGGAACAATGATAAACGAATGTTACAATGTTTAATCACGATATTCAACAACGAAAATCATAATTTTAACCATCTCCAACTCTGGATAATAACCACATGCAACAATTTAACAATTACTCCGACAAATTCTAACACCAAAGAAAGGCGAACATTCTTGGCTTAAAATAAAGTAAAAAATTACAACCGAAAAATTTGGGAATTACGATTCGTACTAAACAACTTACCTCCACAACAATTAAAACCAACACATAGCCTTTGCTGCTACCATTGCTACTATACAATCGATCCACAGAAGGGATGGAAACTCAACRGAAATGAAAACAACAGGGAAATGAAATGTTAAGAAAAAACATTACAAATGACTCAAGTTAACCGCCTAATTCAGTCAAAGACCAGGGTTAGAATAATGGAGGTTGCATTCAAATTTATAAAATATAACGCCGTTGCTAGTTAACTGTCGTCATTTCCCCATTCAGGTCATATTAAAAATTAGGGGAAAAGTACAAAAGTAACCCTAGAGATACGTCATTGGTATATATGTTAGATATATCAGAAATTGCCCTGGTTGGATCTCTTAGTATATCTTTTAGAAGCTTCTTTTTTTTCCCTCATACTTGAGGTAACATGTTTTTTTGACAGTACGATACCACTCCGGTTTTATTTGATTGGGAACAACACTTTTGCAAGGTCTTGAATTATACTTTGGCAAAGAGCATCTCCCAAAAATTTAAATATAATTGATTTTAATAAGTGCGGCCAAAGAGGTAGGGATAAGGAATATAAGGGGATATGATAATAATAGAGAATTGGTGAATAGGATAGTTTTTTTGACAAGGGTGAGTAGGATAATTACAAAATGAAAGTGTGTCTCATGTTTGGTATAAGCTGGGAAAAAGATGCAGCAATACATGCCAACTGCAACTCGTGCAAAGCTCGTCATGCCCAGAGAAACTCCACATATATAGTACCAGCTAAAAGACTGAGGAAAATAAGAAAATACTTAAAATATAAGCCCCGAAAAAAGACCCAAAAAACATAAACTTAATACTCATGTAACTTTTTATAGCAAGTAAATGACATTTAACTAAAAATCAAATTCATGTCAAATGTCTATATCAAACCTTACCAATTCAACCATATTGTGTAATACATTCATGTTATTATTTGACGCTATTCCAATCCCTTTCTCTTGATCCTAACATACCATAATGATAAGTGATATTTGAGTTGCATAATGTGTAATGTTGTTTGTTAACATCATTAACCATTTTTTCTATAATATGTAAAAATTAATAGTATCTTGACATATGTAAGACCAAAAATAAAATATTATACATGAAATATGATAAAGATTTTAGGGTTTTTTTTGTTAAAACAAACCTTTTAAAACCAAAAACTTGCGAAAACAAACCTTTTAAAACGTTTCTTGTAAAATAAAACCCAAAACGTAAAAAAATTTGCAATAAGAAACCCGCTGACATCATCAGAGGGTTTGACCCAAATTTTCCCATTGACTTCCTATCCAACACCCCACTTTTCCTTATCTCCAGTATATTCCTTCTATGAAGTAATCTCCCTCCCATTCATCTTGCTTCTCTATCATTTCATCAACCCCATCCACTAGCACCGTGCCACCACCATTGCAGCACCGGCACGCCGGCCATCAATCACCGCGCCATCATTGCAGAACCCTTCTCTCTCTTCTCTCATTCTCATCCTCACTCACTCAAACACTCTATTTCCCTCACAAATTCACTCACAAAACCCCCAAAAGCCACAAATTTTTCATAAAAAACTCACAAAGATCACCACATTCTTAACTGTCAACTTCAAATTTTTTTTTTACTTAAAGTTTCATGATTTTGGGCGAGATTTAGGGGTCAAAAATTAGGGTTTAATCGGGACGAAAATTTGGGGATCTCGTGGGTTTCTTTGGTTCGAAAGTTTGGGGGTTGGTTTGGCAATTTTCAGGATTTTTTCTTCTTGTGGGTGGACACGACGGAGGAGGTTCTCAGGGAGCACCTCAACAAGCGGGTTGACAATATGCATGGTGAAGTCGGGTATGGTAGAGGAGCTTGGGCGAGTTTTTCGAGAAGKTGGTGCATATGAGGAGGCTCTCACAAGTGTAAAGACCAACACTTGGCAGTTGACGAACCAAGCATGAAGATTTAGGGGAAAAATCTAGAATAAGGAAGAAGATTTATGCAGTTGGCATGAAGAGTTTACCATTTTTCTTTTTTTCCCTTAAATTTATGCTCTGAGACATGAGATTTTGATTTTGGATGTGATAGGTTTTGGGTTTTGATTTTGGGAAAAAATTCAGAATGAGGAAGGAGATAGGTTGAAGAAGGGAACTGAAATGGAGGGGGAAAGGGGAATAGGAATGTAGACAAGTAAAGAGTGACAAATAGTGAGTCAAAGGGGATAAAATTAGGTCAAACCCTCTGATGACGTCAACGGGTTTCTTATTGCAAATTTTTTTTAGTCTTAGGTTTTTTTTACAAGAAACGTTTTAAAAGGTTTTGTTTTCGCAATTTTTTTTTTTATTTTAAAAGGTTTGTTTTAACAAAAAAATACCCAAGATTTTAATTGAGTTTTGTGCGGACACTTTTTTTTTTGTAAGTAAGAAATTCCATTAAAGAGCAAAACCATACACCTAAGGTTCAAGCATGGAGGGTAATCCCTTCTAGGAAGACACCACCCAACAAGAAGAACTAGAGCAACTAATTACAAATTTTATCAAGCCACAACCTATCCTTCCTACTACATTTAGCTTTGAACAACAGAGACCTTTGCTTAATTTGGAACTTAATTACTACTACAACTGTAGACACCTAAAAATGTTTCCCCAAATAAGGGTCCGATGATTTTACTATATCAATCGTCAATTGGTCCGGATTTCTTAAAAGACCTGAGATTGCTTAAATAAACCTTAAACCATTCCCCTTAAACCCATATCCATATACCTAAGCCTAAACAATAACCCTTAAAACCAAGCCTAAATTAATAATAATAATAATAATAATAATAATAATAATAATAATAATAATAATAATAATAATAATAATAATAATATAATAAAATAAATAAAATAATAATAATAATAATATAATAATATAATAATAATAATTAATAATAATAATAATAATAATAATCAATAATAATAATAATAATAATAATAAGTAGCCCAATCCCTCCACTCACCATTCACATGCACGTAAAAACCTATTCGTAGCCCAAAACTCATACACGCACAGCCCACACGCATGCAACTCATCCTCATTCAACCCTACTTCTTTTCCCTCAATTTCCCTATATATACCCCAATACCAGCCCTCTAAATCATTAAGAAAACCACGAAAAAACCTCTCCAAATACCTCCTAAACTGCTGTAAATACAGCAGCACGCACAAACAAACAGCCCAATGCCACTTAAAACAGCCCGCTTCTGCCCCTAAACACAGCAGCATCAATACACTTCTAAACCCTTAAAAACTTCTCCTAACAGCCTATATTGACCCTCAAACTGCAGCAGCAAACAGCCCAAAACCACCCCAAAACAGTCTCGAAACCAAGCCATCGAAGGCCTTGACGATTCCGTTTCGACCCGGACGATTCGATACAATTTCTGAGGACTATACACACTTCATACCATATATTTATTTGATTTCATGATTCATTTAAGTATCATCTTGTCTATGATTGTATTTTGTTATGTTTGATTGTTGTATCTCATTTCGTTTTTTCGTTTTGTCATAGTTGCAGATTCGGCGATTTTTCTAGATGCTCGAATGATATACGAGTCGTGCGAGTACTCGTTTTAAAGCCCTTCATGTCTAATTTCCAGGCAAATATTTATAAAAATTATAAAAATGTTAAACAGGCTTTTATGGCTCGAACATGACCTGTCATTACTCCGCTGCACTGATTGTCCGATTTCCAGTTTAATGTCTAACTTTGCCGAATTACAGGACAATTGGAATTGACCTAGGATCGTTATTCCGTTTTAAGCTTATGATGTCTAGTTTGATATAAAAATAAGAAAAAATAAAAATAATAGGCTTCAGGGTATTTTCTGTCCAAAGCCAGATTGGTCAGGGCTGGTTTCCTTGTTTTATATTTGTAGTTTCTGATTTATGTAATTTATTTATTGACATATTTTTTTATTTGTTTGATCTTATTATATTTTGGTGAATTTTATTTTATTTTCTCACATTATTTATCAATACTAACTTTTTAACTTTGTTTCTTGAAGTAAATTGTTAATGGCAAGAACGATTTTGATTCTATTTTTTTCTATTTTCTTTCTGCGAGCATCTATTAAAAAATTCTTGTAATTCCTATTCTCTGTTCTGTATATATTCTCAATCACTTTTATGAATTCCTTAAATAGACCGGAATAACAAACCACATTAAAGTCAGAAATTATGGCAACCGGTTGTAGGCACCGTATTAATTTGATTAACATCAAGTGGTTCACAATATTAGGCTAGGTAGGCATTTTTGTATAAATAGTAACCCACTAAGTAACCTTAGGTGTTAGTGCGGCTAATAGAGCTTGAAATTGCTAAGTTACGTGCATCCATAAATCGTGTTTAAATGGAATTAACATATGAGACCGAGGTAGAGCCAGCGTACATGCGCGGTATGGGTCAAAAGATTCAATTCGTACCATTCCCCGAACCCACGAACTGTGTTACTGGATCAGAACGTTGGGGCAGTTGTTTGGCACCAACGTTTCCATACGTCCGTGATTAATCTTGATAGGCATCGGTGCGCAATCCCCTTACTCGACAACATCCCCAACGCACTCACGTGCGGGTTCTGTGGCTCAAGCCCACAACACAAACACACATCGATGTAGGCCCAAGCCCCCCTGCGGGGTTCGGCCCACGGTCTACAACAACAAATTGAAGAAATTAAACATTAGGAACAGTTTGATTCCAGTAGGAATAATTCCTAGCATGCCAAATCCAGTAAACCCCTACAGGCAAAACAAACTTGAAGATCTGATGCTTCAAGCCAGAGCCATACTGTCTTCTAGCGAACAAAGTGATCATCTAATCAAAATTGGTCCAATACCGAGTAAGCCTAAGCCATCCAAACATGTAGCTCCAAAGAGTCCTGCTAAAAGTGTATTGTAGCATCAAATGATCCAAATTCTCAGTATACTGATAACAAAAGCAACAAAGATCATCTTGGCATATTCCAAAACATTTCAACCTTTGCTTTAGTCTACAATCTGTG
The DNA here is from genome assembly GCA_008642245.1 of Bassia scoparia. Taxonomy (NCBI): domain Eukaryota; kingdom Viridiplantae; phylum Streptophyta; class Magnoliopsida; order Caryophyllales; family Amaranthaceae; genus Bassia; species Bassia scoparia. The sequence continues at coordinate 29,015 of SNQN01003333.1, read as the reverse complement.
GTGTATTGCAATCCACAGCATGAAACTGTGCTTAGGCATAAAGAGCCTATTCCACACTACACTGTCCTAGTGGACATTAGTGCCAACATACACCAAAGTAGTGTAAGCAATTTTAATAGAGTATGGGTTACCTTGAGTAGGAGCCCGGGTATCTAAACCATAAGTAGGCTGCTCACCTCTAGCTTGACACAAGAGTCTCCAAATCCAACTGGCTATAATAGGCAGCTTATAAGGCCAGCAGGACTGCTGCTTGATATATAATTGATGCACCCACTTCACTCACATACTATCCTATAGAGTAGAAATATGCCAAACAAGCTTGCCCATAGCAACAGTATTCCATCCACTCAGATTTTTGACACCTAAAAACCGCCATATTTCTTAGGTGAGCAGATTTCCTCCAATTCACACAACCATTCTTACTCCCCCATTGAGTTACCTTGCCACAGAAAATCTTTAAAAAGCTTATTAATACTTTGAATTACACTCTTGGGCAGTATCATAATTTGCAACCAATAAGTGCAAATACTCATTAGTACAGAATTARCCAATTGCAATCTGCCAGCAAAAGACAAACTTCTAGACTGCCATGATCTCAGTCTCACTGTCGTCTTCTCGACAAGCTTGTAACAATCAGCAGGCTTAARTATTTTGTGATTAATGAGAGTACCCAAGTACTTGAAAGGCCTGAAACCTTAGAGTTTACATACAAATTAAAATCAATGGAAATGTCACTCATGCTAGCTCCATAGACCTCTGATTTTGCCCTGTTTGCAGCCAAACATGAGATGTTCTCAAAGTACTTTAAGCCCTAAAGAAGTAATTTGCAGCTTGCCCTATCACCTTTATAGAAAAGTAATAAATCATCTACAAAGCACAAATGATTCAATTGCAAACTGTTGCACCTTGCAAAGACTGATACCCGGGTTTCTTACCAAGATAGGTCATCATCCTTGTGAGGTAATCCATACAAATGACAAAAGGAAATGGTGACATTGGATCACCTTGCCTTAAACCCCTCTTTGCCTTAAAAAAACCATGACAACATCCATTGATAAGACAAGTGAAAGTTGTATTAGAAATGCATGCTTTGATAATAGTAACAAAATGAGCAAAGAATCCTAAAGCAAGCATCAAATCACACAAAAACCCCCAACTTATGGTATCATAAGCCTTTTGTAACCTTTAAAAGACATCCTTTAGGARCATTCTTCCTCTTATAATGCTTCATCGGGTCTTGACATAAGAGGATATTACTGATGATACTCCTACCAGTGATAAAAACACCCAAACAATGGGAAATAAGCTAAAGGAGAACAAGGCTGAGTTTAGAGTAGATAAGCTTAGAGATTGCTTTGTAAAGAACTGTGCATCTTGTAATAGGTCTAAACTCACCAACTTTAAGGACATGGGACTTTGGAAATCAGAGTTAAAGTGGTGCAATTAATAGCTCTCAACATCTTACCAGTAGAGAAAAAAAATCTCTAATAGCAAAGCACACATCAGAACCAATAATACTCCAATCATCCTTGAAGAATTTGCTCCCATAGCCATCAATACCAGGGCTCTTATCATTAGGGATAGACCAGAGTGCTTCCTTAAATGAATGTGCGAATATGTTTGCATGGATGTTGTATAATCAAGTAATGATCTCTGATTAGTATAAACAAAGATATATTTACAAAGATATGATAAAATTGAAAAATATAAAGGGAGGGAAAATTTTGTTTTAGTACAATACTAGATTAGCCCCATGCGATGCATGGTTTGACATGAAATTTATTTAAATCAAAATTTTATTAGAATATATTTCAAAACAATGATGGTGTACATTTTTAAAAATAGGAAAATTTTAATAATTGAGATAATGGAAAGAAAATGACAAATTTGATATGAATATAATTATTTTATTAATATGGTATGTACAATAGTAATTAATAGGCTAGGAGTGATATTTCATAAAATAAACAATCAAAGAAGTTTTAAATGAAAAAACTTAGAAAAAGATGTCATCATAACTAGGGTTGTCAATTTGGTTATGAAGATGATTATTGAACTAAATAAACTACATATATTACTGAATTAATTGAATTGAAATGAACTATAACTGAACTAATTAGCTTAACTGAGTCAAACTGAAAGTGAATTAACTGTTTGAAAGCTAAAATTAACTTTTAATATAAAATTGAAACTAAAATTAACTGAACTGAGATTAACTGGAACTGAGATTAACTGAAACTGAGTTAACTGAACTGGGATTAATTGAACTGAGATTAACTGAAACTGAACTTAGCTGAACTGTAATCAACTGAAACTGAACCTAAATAAACTGAAAYGGAACTTACCTTAACTGAAATTAAACATAAATAAACTGAATAGATCTGATGTTAACTTTTTATGATTTTAAACTTGATTAATTATTTTACAAGCTATATAAAGTAACTTGATGAGATAGAACTGATGTTAACTTGTTATGATCGATTAATTAACTTAGATAKAACGAACTAGAATGAAAATCCAATCGATTAACTAAGATTGATGGGCAGCTATATTTATTAGATTGACTTGATATAATAATACATTATTGACCTCATCTATGTAATAAAATAGGATCTCATGGAAACTTAAACGATAGATCTAGATATATGAGAACAAGTCATATAATTACGACTGATCACATTAGCTGGAAAAAACACACCCATAGGCTAGTGAGGGTTAATTCAGATAAACGATGAACATAGATTAGAAAGACAATCTAACAAATTCACATTGTGACATTAATAACTTTGGTGTTGCAAATTGTAATTGTCTAATTCATCTTAGATGGAGTTAATTAATTAACATGTTATGATCTATTAATTAGAGGTGATCAAGCCTAGCCCAGGCCGCGGGCTCGGCTCGACCCGRCTTGATTTTTTTGCGAGCTTTGGACAAGAAATTTAGGCCTGGAATCGGGCCGGGCCGGACCTGGCCCGATTTTTCCCATGTTTTGTGCGGCCTTTGGTCGACACTTTTTATGCATTTTAGTTGAATTTTCAGTCCCGGCCCGAAAAGCCCGCTCTAATTTTCCGGGCTTTGGGCAACAAATTTATGCCTGAATTCAAGCTCGCCCCGACCCGACCCGATCAAAGGGCCTAGATTCACAATCCAAGCCCGTCCGAACTCGGCCCGACCCATCCCATTATCACCTCTACTATTAATATACTTAGACGAAGTTTATTACTCCCTCCGTTATGTATTACTTGAAACATTTGCTATAAATGGGTGTTATATATTACTTGAAACAATTGTTTTTTTTCCATTTTTAGTAAGTTTTTTCCTACTTTATTCACTTTTCCACTACTTTTCTCTCTGTTACTTTTTCCTAATCTTACACCAACTCATTACTTTATTCATTTTCTCTCTCTTACTTTATTCCTTTTCTCTCTCTTACTTTATTCTAATCATATACTTTTATCTACAATTAAGAAATTTTGCCTAGAAAATCTCCTTAGTTCAAATGTTTCAAGTAATACGTAACGGATGGAGTAATTGAATTTGATGTCATAAAACTAATAACCTAACAACATCTATAAAACTTAATACGAGTTGATCGAGGTTCCACTTTCAATCATTCTCATCATGGATAAATGCAGGATCTACAACATCGTGAAGCAACACAATGCGATTTTGGACCATATTGGAATAAAATTGTGATAAATCGATATATCATCCAATCCGAGTCAAATAATCATGAAACGTTATTAAACAAAACTGGATCATTRCGATTTTACTAGATTGAGCGAAATTAAACCTCCTTCAACCAAACTCAAATTGAATTGAACTAAACTAATAGTAGGCGAACCTCCTTCTACCGATCTAAATTGAACTAATATCGGATCAACTGAATGGAACTGAACAAATATCAACCAAAACGAATAATCTTGAAATGTTCCCAAACAAATCCRRGCCTAACCGGTTTTCGATTTAACTAGATTGATCTAAACTTCATTCAAATGAAACCAAGCCGGATTGAAATAAACTGGTAGTAGTGGAACCCACTTCAACCAATCTGAACTAAACAAGATCTGAATCTCAATTCAACTGAATGGAATTGAACCGATATCAATCAAAATCGAACCGAACCGAATTGAATATCGGTTCAACTAAATTAAACTGAACTGATACCAACCAAAACTAAATTGAACTGAACTTCTATTTATAACTACATTAAATCGAACTTCATTAAACCGAACTATTTCAATGCGTCCAAAACTGAATTGAACTGAACTGAACTTTGGTTAAACTAAATTGAGCTGAACTATTACCAACCGAAACTGAACTAAATTGAACTGAATTATCGTTAAACTGAATTAAACTGAACTGTTTGGTCCAACTAGGTTTGATTATCGCACAAACCGAGACCATWCCTTATAGGGCTCGGCTCGACTTGTTAACGTTTTAGGTAGGATCGGCTCGGCTCGTTAGCTCGACGAGCCTAGCCAACCTCAGCTCGGCTCGTGTTCATTAGTGTAGCGTGTGGCTCGAGCTCGGCTCGATAGCTGGCTCGAAGACTCGGCTCRTTTGTGGCTCGATTAGAGGCTCAAAAATTATAGTTAGAATCACAATTAAAACTTGTTTTTCATACAAACACACTATAATGGCTTAGTAGCATTTAAAACCTGGTTTTTACACACAATAATCCACAAAAACCACAATTGTCTTGGGTTCATTCTCATTCCATCCATACGAATCACCATTCACCAATCGCAAACCTAACATTTCATAGAACTTTAAGTTCTCAAAAACTACAAATTTCAAACTTCAAACTTCAAACTTCAAAGTAACAAATTTAAACAAAGTTCTAAATTCAAACCAAGGTTCAAACTAACAAATTTAAACAAAGTTCCCACCACTACAAGTGACATCAAACTAACAACAAATCAAACACTTTTAATCCATAGGAAGCCAAATGTCCTTGGGTTGTGCTTCCTTGTCCTAACAACATAAGACAAATTTAGAAAAMGTTAGTAAAATATATAAGAATTTAACCAAAATATGTACTCAAATATATAAAGTAGTAGAAGACAACTTACACGACTCTTCCTCTTCCCTCCATGAAGTGACCTAAACCAATCTCCCATGCAAATTAACATTTGTACACTTTCCGGATTCAATGAAGATCTAWAAGGATCAATTACCCTACTACCGGCACTAAATGTAGCTTCCGATGCAACCGTAGTTATAGGAACGACTAAAATGTCTGCTGCCATTTTAGATAGAATAGGAAACTCATAAGCACGATCTTTCCACCATATATCAAATGTAGTATCATCGGTGTTAGCAACAAATCTTTGTTGCTCAAGGTATATTTCAACTTCGGATTTAGTACCCAAAGTTGTTTTCGAGTCATTTGGCTCCTCAATAAGCTCGCACATTCCTGTTTTCCTCTTCTTACTAATACATGTACTACCACTACTTGTACTACTACATTGACGAGTAGAAGAAGACACGTACAAAGTAACATATTCATCATAAAGTTATTTTTGGGTTCCTCCAACTCCTTCCAAACGTATGAATGCTTCTTCCAATTCTTCTTTGACGCCTCGCCTTCATCATTTGGATTCTTCAAATCATTCATGGAGGCATTTGAAGGATTTGGTTCACTTTCTAGCTCATTTTCATTCACTTCATCCACTTCCTCCACACGACCAAGGGGTTCGCATTCATCATCATTTACATTTTACTCTTCTACTAAAATTAGGGAAGTAATAGAGCCAGGAGGTGTTGAGGACATGGGATGGGTTGAGTACCACTAGACATATCTAGCATTTCACATAAAGAACCCAAAAGAAAACCAACAGCATAACATCACATAAACAACATTATAACAGCATAAACAGAACAAATTGAGCAGAAAGAAAGCAATAAACACCCGGTTCAAAACAGAACAAAAAAACAAAACAAAATCAACATAAAATCAATACAATAACAAAAACAGAAATATAAACATAAATAACAAAAACAGATCAACATAACAAAAACATGAAAAAATAGATATATAAACATAAAAAAACAACAATAACACAAATTAAAAATAACATTCATACATAAATCTAACATTCACTTTCATACATCAATCTAACAAATTAATAATTGGTCAGCCAAACACAACATTAAAAAATATCTTCATTGCATTTTTCGAACTCTTCATAATGGAAGAGATACATAACTAATTATTTAATACATAGAAGGCGCGCATACAGTGAGCCAGYGACATAGTCACTCAGCCGTGAACTACTCTTTTTCGGTTTGTATTACTTTTCCTATATTTTAATTTTTCTAATTCTTAATTTTGAGATCATGATTTGCTTAATAATTATGAAATACATTAAATATACACAACATTAAAAAATAAAAAAATAAAAGCATAAAAATTAACAAACATCGCCTAAGCTRTCGCGCCGCCGCCGAACACAACATTAAAAAAAATAAACGAACTGACCTTTGGGGATTGATCCGTCAGCCATAAATCACCACCTCAACGCCCTCACGGCTGCCACCGAATCTCCTCCTAAAGTTCTGCGCCGTCGTCGAATCTCTCTTCTTAAGCTACTGCCGCCGCAAGGGTTTCATGTTTGGTTTTAGGGTTTTGTCAAGAGTGAATGAAGTTTGCGTGTGAGAGTGGCTGAGTGAATGTCGTTTGAGTTTGTTTTTCCTTTTGTTAAATTCTTTCAATTGGTGTTTCCTTATTTAGTTGCAATTCCCTTTTTGCCCTTCAATTATATATTTTTGATAGTATTAATCTATATTGATATAAAATGTTAGGCTAAAAGTATAGAACATTAGTACTAGACTTAATATCAAAAGTTTTAAAAAAAATGACTTATAAAAATAATTTTTTTAATATAAATTAATTATATAAAAAAAGTTAACGAGACTGTTCACGAGCTTTCGAGCCGAGCCTTGTGTAGTTTAGCTCTATTCATTTAACTTTCAAGCCGAGCCCGAACTCGAGCCGAGCTCTAACGAACCGTGCTTTGACCGAGCCGAGCCCGAACTATTCGCGAATAGGTCAGACTAATTCTCGCCCCTAGGTCCAACCATAACTGAACTGTTGAACCGGATTGACAGGCCAAATCAACTTTTGGAAGGAAAATTTTGTAAGAGCATTTGACATGTGACACATGATGATGTTAGCAATGGCTTAATTGTTTTAGTATTATTTATGGATATGATGTTTCCCCATAGTACATAGTCTTAATTTATTRTATCTTCATATGCAATAATATATAAACAAAGGTATATTTACAAAGATATGATAAAATTGAAGAATAGAAAGGACAATTTTTTTAATGAGAGCGCGAGATGTGTCAAATTTGGAGTGAGAGTGGACTCTGTTTTAGTAGAATATATAAATGAATACTGTATAGTAATTTCATGCTCATACGTATATATAATATACATGAAAAATTCATGTAATACGTCATTGTTTTCCTAACCCATTTTCTTTTGTTTTCTTGTATATTTTTTAATATAGAAATTTAGTTGTCTTTCCTCCCACGTACATATTGTGACCTCCTAATTGGATTTTTATTAGAAAACACCCTTTTGTAATTGAATAAAAAATACCTTTTTATAATTTTTTTTAAGAAAAAACGTTTAAGCGAAATTATTTTTTAAAAGAAATCACTTTAATAACATTTGCTAACCCCAAATAAGATTTGTTCCACTAAAAAAAAGAAATATTCCAATAGTAAATTGGTTGAAAAACCTATTAAGGTGTTTTTTTAGCTTTGCTCTTAAAGTTTTTTTGGCTAAAAAATAACATAAAAATATCAAACATTAATAAGCATAATATGATTAAATAATAAAATGTTAGTATCCCCTTTTGTCAACATATAATAATCAGTTTTTTTTGTGAGAAAATACCTTTAAGAATTATTTTCTTTTATAAGAAAAACACCTTTTTTTTTACTTTGTTTTGTGAATAAGAGCTATTTAAAAGCAAATTTCTTGCAAAATACTATACCTTAATAGCATTTTTTTGGCCAAAAAATAGAACATTTCCAACGAAAATGGAATATTTCGGCCAAAAATATGAAAAATAACATTAGTAAAATGTCTGAAAAACCCATTAAGGTAATTTATTTATAGATTTGCTCTTAAAAATGTTTTTTTTTCGAAAAAAATAATTAAAAGAAAGTGGGTTTTCAAATAAAATCTCATAGAACAATTATATTACAAGTTCATGTAAAAAGTACTAGAGTATACCGGTATATTTATCACTATATAAAAAATAAAATACAAAATATAATGTTTGCTTTTTATATTTTAATTCATAAAAAACTAACATTACTCTATATTGTTAAATTTTAAGGGTAAATATTTTTCGAAATTGTAATACTAAATAAATTAGAGGAATATATAAACGAATCGACTGTCTTCTAAGAATTAGGGTTTTGAAGAAATTTTATGGCCTAACACATTCTTTTAATACTTCCTAATCCGTATGAACGAATTTATATTATTATACAAATTTTGAGCGCAAATTATTATACGAATTTTGAGCGCAAATTTTAAACTTTTTATGAACGAATGGATCTTGGTCTAGATGAAATTGAAATTTGTGATAAAGGACCTTAGTCTACAATTCTACATGAAATTTGTCAACATGACCACCATGGTTTAGTTGAAATAGAAGCTTTTATTAACTTATCTTTATCATGAGACACTTGTTATAGGGCTATGTATAAGGGGCTTAAAATAGAAAGGAAAGGTTTAACAATGCATTTAATACCTTGATTATTGTGAATTTTTTTCTTGTTTTCCTAAATTATTTCCAATAATAAAAAAATATATATATGTAGCTCTTAAGGCAACATATAACATAATCCTTATTATTATACGAATTTTGAGCGCAACTTTGGTCACCCATCTCTTTCTATTATAAAGCAAACACCCAAGTTTGATCATTAAACTTTTGTAATCACCTTTTTACCCTCAAAGATAGCACTAACAAAAGAAAAACGATGAAAAAAATTTAAAAAAAGGAAAAGAAATAGTGAAAAAAAATACTTTCATCAACAGATGATGAGACAAATATGTACAAGTAACAAGTAGTTGCAATGCACCTTCATCATCAACACTGATTACCAAGTACGGAGTAGTTGCAATGCACCTTCATCATCAACACTAATTACCAAGTAGTTGCAATGCACCTTCATCATCAACACTAATTTTGCCAAAAAGAAAATTTGATTCTCCTTTTTCACAATTTAATGTCCAAAGTTCCCAACATAGTCACATCCTATTATCATATACACAAATAAGTCT